>JAEQBH010000407.1:0-245692 GCA_016808115.1 Tetrastigma voinierianum
GACGTGTTATTGTGTTCGAATTTTTTGTATGTACCTTTCACCGTTGGGTGGTCTTGTATTTATAGTAGATGTTCAACCAATTGGATGATAATTAGGAGTCCCTCTCATTGGATGGGATGTTTCTTATTACTGAGTAAGTATCGGATTTGGTGCGAGGATATAGAAGTTTACTTTAGGATAATCCTTTGCTTCCTTGTAGGAGAATCCAAGCGCAATGATATGGGATAATCCTCCTTCCTTATTGAGGGGAGATCCAACTGGCAATGATCTATTATCCTTCCTTATTAGGGGGAGATCCAACTGGCAATGATCTGTTATTATTTTCCCTTTCTTATTGGAAAGATTTGGCAAGATAATGTATGGTTAGGGGTTATCCTATTATCTATACCCATGGGAGTCTTTCCATAATTACTCTGGGCCGACCTTGGTTTGGTTTGCGGATCATGAGCTGCTAAGGCAATCCTCTAAAAGCAGTGGGCCTTCCACAGTATAGATCAGTAACACGAATGCTTCAGCGGGTATGCCTAGCGGATCGGACCATCGTCTCTTTCTTGGGCCTAGTGGAGTGGGCTGCTTTATTTTCAAACCCTATCAATATATATATATATATATATATATATTAAAAAAATATTAAATAAATTATTCTTTGAAAATATTTATTTAATAAATTCTATGATTTTTCTAAATCTTCTTTGAACTCCCGAAATTTCTTTGTCCGTGTCAAAAAAACAAAAAAGGTTTTGTTTTTTTAAGAATAAAAATCCAAGAAAAGATTTGTGAAAACCAAAAACTGTTTATATTTTTTTATGTTTTGTTCTTTAAAAAAAATCGTTTTTAGAGAATATCTTCTAATTGTTTTTGTTAGAAAATAATTTTCATTTGGACCTATATATGTGATTACATATGTTGTATAAAGCTGTCATAAGGTAAAACCTAATTAAAGTGATCTAATTCAAATAAGGTTGAAAGGCTTATATGGTGTGTCACTATTATGTGGATTATTATTTTATGTGGGAACCCATTTTGTAATTTCCAGTATTATGATAGACAATACTTGAAACTACAAACATATGTGACTATAGAATTTTTTTTCTACAAATTCTTTTCAAGGTTATGGTCCTAGATTCATCGTATTGTCGTTTTTCAGATTGCTTCCCTATTCTTATTGACATTCCATCATCAAAAGAAACACATAAGGGGATATATTTGAATTGAAAGACAACAACCCAAATTCATTCATGATTATGAATCAAGGCACGCTTTTGCAATATGTTATGAAACTCTAATTGATATCAAATGAATGATCATGATTATTTGCCATATAAAGTTCCTTCCAATGGTATTAGAGCACTTTCTGGTGGAATTCTTCAATAATTATTGTGGGGCAATATATGTAATTATTAAATATGTTCATACTATCAATCTTAATTAAGCCTAACTAAAGTGATCTAATTGGAATTAGGTAATTGGTTTAAGGGTATAATTGTCATGGAATTAATGTGCGGATACAAAGAATTCTTTAATTTGATGAGAGGCAATTAAATATCTAACTATCCTGACTAGCTGTCAAATATTAAGATTATGATCATTCCATTCATACGGTGAAGAACTCTAGTTCTTCTTTTTGTCTATCCCCATTACTAGAGGAGAGACAAATTCTTGTCATGGTAAATTTGGAAGATCTAACTTATTTTGATCGACAACTTCCAAATATAGATACAGGTTCGCTTCCTCTATACAAATTTTATATCTTTTGATTTAATAGGTAAAAGCGTGATTATTTAGGTTGCCTATTGTGCAAAGTCTAATGTTTTGAGATTTATAAACATGTTTATGATATTAGACTAGAAATGTGGTTAGGTGATTAGAATTCCTGAAAAGTGGTATAACAGCCAACCCATATTTGATTCTTGAGATTTAATTTATTTATTTATTTTTTGTTATATGGATTCATATTATCATGCACTAAAAATTGTTTTCAATGAGATTTAAAAATTAAATCTTTTGAAAACTGAATGATTTAAAAAAAAAATTAATAAAAAAAAAAGGTTTGTTGTTTTTGGATTGAAGGCATGTGGAATAATTGAAGGGTTGAAAAAATATTAGCCTTTTTTATTCCGATTTCGATTTCACGTTTCAGGCTATGAGAATTTGAGTTTTTTGGTAAAAAGAAAAAAGAAAGATTCCAGGTCATATGGTTAGGAAAAAAAAAATTATTAAAAATACTCTAGCTTTTAAATCGGTTTAAGTATTCAAATTAGTTTTTTAATTAAAGGATTTTTTTATTTTAAAAAAAAATTCAGATTCAGTTTGAGAATTAAACTTACAGTTTTAACCAAATTTTTTCTATTTTCTGAATTTGATTCAGATCTGGGTCAGTTTAAACTTGAAGATATATATTTTCAATAATAATAAATATATTTTTTTAATATAGTTTATTCTGACTACTTGAAGATTTTTTTTTAAATCTATTTTTAAAAAAATCTATTTTTAATTTCTTATTTATTTATTTATTTTGAATGAGTTTCAGATTCAGTTTTTGGGTTCTTGAGTTTTTTTTTTTTTAATTAAAAACAATCACATTCGGTTAAGCATTCAAAAATAAAAATAATAATAATCCATTCTTTTTGGATTCGATGTCAAATTGTTTGAGTTTTGACTTTGAAGTTATATATATATATATATATATATATATATATATCTATATATGCTCTTCTCTATACCTCTCTCTATATATATGTCAAAAATTTAGGATTAGGAACGTGACTTCAAAAAATTTGGCCCATAGATATAAATATTTCAATTTTTTATTTGATTTTATTTAAATGTTATTTGAAAGATAAAATATCACAAAATTAGGGAATGTTCAGTTCAATTTTTGATACACTGGCATTTTAATAACTTATTGAAACCTTATGTCACCAAGTGACCTCTCTTACATAGATGGTTTATGAGAGACATGTTGGATATTTGTGTATGTATATTCTGTGTGGTACTAATCGGCCCGAAAGGAGAGGGTTAATGCTGGGTTGAATGTGTATAGTTGATAAATAAATGTATTCACAATTATGAGTTTTTCCATATGACATTATCAATCCCAGATAGACTTAATGTTTGATGGTTATTGTGAATGTTTGATTCTTGCAAAAAACTACCACAGTTAATAGATTAAATATACTTTTCGTTTGTACTCTTAGACATAATTTTGTTTAGTTTCTTTATTGGACTGGAAGTTTTGATAATCTTGTTCATTGGAACTATCGATTTGATTTATCTTTATTAAATATTGTTGGTACTGATTCCTATTTTGTGATATCGCATAATTTAAATAAAGAAAATTCAGCCTCATTATGACACGAGGATTATGTCATATTCTAAATTAAGTTCAACGACTCATGTCACAATAGGATTCTTGATTCTTTTGATTTCTAAACTTTGATATTTGTGTTGACAGATGGCAAAAGGGAAGACAAACTAAGCCATTATTCAGGTGTCAATAGACGATGAGTGCTAAAACACTCATAGCCTTCTGTCGGTCTTTCATTTTCACATTTATTTTATAACATTAATTTCATAGTTTTTGGCCGGGCTCTGATTTGGTGTTTGTTTGGATCGGTGCATTGATAAGAGCGCTCTTTGGGAAGAGCATTTTTGCTTGGAGCAATGGGGAGCAAGCAAGGAGTGACTATCGTGGCGACGTCCCAGCGTCCACACGGCAGCCACCTGGCAAATCACGACGTTAGATTGACAATGAAGTCAATAATTGGAAACGTCGTGACGTCCCAACGTCGCGACGTCAGCTCGAGATCTGCACCTCATCATTTAAAAATCTGAATAACAGAAATTGGGAACGAGGGCGTACGAGCGAGAGGCACGGGTCAAGGCGGAGTGATGAACTTAGTAGTGCGGAGATTTATCTTGTTTCTTATTTTGGATATTAGAATGATGACTTTTAATACTAAACATTTTTATCTTTTCATTCGATTATGTTCTAGATCTATTTCTAAGGATTTATATTGAACCACATCATATGTTGATAGTTAAAGTTTGATATTTATATTATTGATTTGTTTATCGATTTATTTGCATCTGCTCTATATACGTATTTCAATGATATGATAATGTAACATTAGCATAATCACACGGAAATCAGTTAAGAGAGATGGTTCAAAGATCTGGGCAGACTCAGTTGATTGGTAATAAAAGATATTCCGATCCTTTGAAGGTGGCATTTGGGGTTCGAAACGTTTAAGCATCCAGGAATGCGGGTTGAGATAGAGATATACTCAACCACATTCATGAGATAAGGCGGATATACCTCAGAGGATATCTACAATGAAATGAATCACCTCGCCATCGACAAATTATAAATACATTGAAAGACAATAATATCTTGAAGAAATAATCATTAAAAAGTGACGGAGAGATATAACCCTAGTCTTCAATACGATAATTCATTAGAATCAATAAGCAGTCAAATTTCACACTGCATAAATTCTCTCTAGAATCATCTATTCGGATATTATCTAGAAAAGCGAGACGCTTTGCTGGTGATACACAATCTACTGTGGATCGATATACGTACCACAGTACTATATTTAGCAGGCGGCCCAATTGCACTTAGCACATGGCGTACATTTACCCTGTAGCGTTTTAATTTTTGTCAATAGGTCTATGGGAATTTTGACATTAATACATTTAGATATATATGGGTCATTCCCTACGGCTTCCCAGAACGGTAAACAATATTTAATAACTTTCATAGACAGGTTACTCAAGATATGACTACATATATCTAATTCTTGAGAAATCATAGTACTTGGATATGTTCAAAACATTTAAAGTTGAAGTTAAAAAAACCAACTCAAAAAAAAGAAAAAAATCATTAAGTCTAACTATGGTGGTTGTTAGTAATAGTGCTTTCACAGGCTGTGTATGGACATAGTATTTTGACTATTTATGAAATTTATTATTATGATGATTTGCATGTTTATTATATATAATGTCCTTGAATAATATTATTAATTGTCTAAATGTCCCTAATCGGTTATTGTTATGGAATAACAATGAATTAAAAGATTAGTATAAGTTTGATTGATATTCATGGGATGAATATGTGTATGAGATACAAATCAAATTTATATCTATTTGTTGAGAACAAATATTAGACCGAGACCCGTCTTAGAGATTAATACATGGATCAAAGTATAAGTTAATCTCTAATAGTTGTGTCATTAAATCCTTTGACACGAGGATCGCTATAGTTCTCAACATAAGAATATTGTGTTTGATATAATCAAACGTTGTCTTTAATCGGATGACTATAAAAGGTTATACTTGAACATAATAAGAATTATATGATGAGATATGAAGGCGATTAAGATGGAATTGTCCCTCTTATTATAAGAGATATCTCACGGGTCCCCCTCGACAATTGAGACCGAGAAATGCATGGCCGTGCTCAAATGAATTGATGGAGATCAATGTCATTTGTTTAGTCAGTCTAATTGGGGTTCGAGTAATCAAAGATAGAACGATATAAGGTTGACTTTGTCCATGCCTTATATTCTATCAAGATATCATGAGACAAAGGATTATGTCATTAGCTATATTAAGGTTGTCTCGGATCATGAGCTTTTCATTTTAGCAGGTAGTCATAATGTCTTGCTAGAGGCCACTTATGACTTGTAGGATCAAATGTGATTTGGGCCTGCAATGTTAATTGAACCTATGGGATGCGTAGAGCAAATAATACTTGGTTATGGTTTCACTCTCTATAATAAATTCATTTATTACATAACGATTATAGTTTTTAAGTAATAAGCCGTTTATTACATAACGGTTATGGTCTTCTGTAATAAATTCGTTTATTACATAACGGTTATGGTTTTCTGTAATAAATTCATTTATTACATAACGGTTATGATTTTCTGTAATAGATTCGTTTTATTACACTGCTGATTTATATGATTAGGTTATGATTTAAATATTTAATTAGTTTGTATCGACAAGGATTTGAATTTAAATTATTATTTAAAAGCGTTTAAATATATAATAAATTCAAGTTTGACTATGAAACCCTAGAAAGACTTATATAAATATATATGTGAAGGAACATATATGTTGGGTGCTATGAATTGTCTTTAAGTGAACCAACCTAAATGAGAAAGAAAAACCACTAATTTCGTTTGAGAAAATGGCCGAACTAGCATTCAAAAGATGATTTATTTTGTTCGTGTGTGGATACTTGTAGAGGGTGGGTAGAGCTTTTCGGAAGGCAGCACCTTTGAAGATCGAACAAACCAAGGCATAAAACTTTGAAGGCTTGGCGAATCGATCTACA
Organism: Tetrastigma voinierianum; assembly: GCA_016808115.1. NCBI lineage: Eukaryota > Viridiplantae > Streptophyta > Magnoliopsida > Vitales > Vitaceae > Tetrastigma > Tetrastigma voinierianum. The sequence goes on from JAEQBH010000407.1 coordinate 6,344, forward strand.
AGAGGTAATTTTGTTTACCCTTCAGCAGTTTTATGAAACGCATGTGATCTTTGGTGGGTTAAGGGATAAAAATTTTATAAATTCCGCTGCATTTATGTTCCAATCAGATTGGATATTCATCCTGTAACCCAACAGTGGTAAATACTACAGTAGACATGATGGATCAAGTGAACAACAACATTGACCATTTTCTAGATACATAGAGTAATATGATAAGATCCACGGCTACACTGAGTCCCATTACGATATAAATCGTCCACGTATCATGAACCTGCACAGAATGGGTAGGCGGGGGTGGACGCCGCGACAACGGGTTTGCGATGCTTCGGGTAGGAATAACGATCTATCATTTATCAATCGAATATATCGAACTACATTTCCTGCGACTTTGGTGGAATATTGATTAAAGTGGCATATGTTTGGATCATTAAGTAGTGACCCTACAAGCCACATGAAAATAAATTGGAACCCAAAACTATGAGTGACTACATTATTGGCTATACGGAGTGATCAAATGACTTTAAGTTTTTTGATCCCACACTTAGGAATATCTTTAAGACGGGAACTGTAACATTCTTTGAGGATATTGAGTTTGGGGGAGAAATAAGGTTAAAGACTTTGTCTTTGAAGAAGAGTTGGTTTCTCTTCCTAAACGGAGTCATATAGTTGTTCCTACTCCCATTCAAGATAAGACAGTTTTTTCTAAGGAACAAACTTCGAGCATCTGTTATATTGCCATTAAGATAGTCCACTAGAGAAGGAGAGAAAAAAAAAAAGCAATTTCGGATGATCTTATGATATTTCTTTAGGAACATAAGGAAAACTATGGAATTTTGGAAGATGATCTAATCAGATTTCGTCAAGCCATGGAATGTTTTGTTTTTTAAAGAGAATTTTGTTTCATTGAAAGACTCTTTTAGAATAATTATGGCACTTGTTGCCCTTTTTAATCTTGAGCTATAATGCATGGAGATGCCATGAAATTGTTTCTCAATTGTAACATTGAAAAACAATTTATATGGTGCATTCAGAAAACTTTGTATCGGAAGCGAGAGTACGGTTGCAAACTAGCAAAAACCATTTTGGACTCATTGGTGATGTTGAACATTTGGAGGTGATGTGTTGATGTTGTGCGTTGTTGATGAGTGATGTGTAGCTTGACATCATGTCAATGGTACACACAAATCTCATTAGTAGATTACCTCATTTGGTTTTGAATAAACATTGTTTTGAGATTGTGTGTATCCTGATTAATGAGGAGTAAACATATTGTTTATGGTTTTGTATCTTGATGATATATTGCTGCCACCATTATATACTTATTATGACATTAAAAGATTTCTATCAAATCTTTTTAGATTAAAGATCTTGGTGATGCCTCTTTTGTATTGAGATCGGATCACGAGTTATTTCGGGGTATTCTTAGATTTTATTTTTATTTTATCAGTAAAAAGCAAGTATATAAAATGGAAATTTCCAAGGAGTACCTGAGACGTGGACGAGAAACTATACACAAAAGGCATGAAAAGAAATCCTAAACCACACCTACATCTAACCATGTGAAATCTAAAATAGAGTTTGTATTATCCTTGCTATATAGAGTTGGCAAGTCCTAGATTGGAGATAAAGTTAATTTTAATCCTTTGGGCTGAGGTGACCTTGTTCTCGAATGCGGCTATTTCGCACGTCGGAGAATTAAAGCCGAACTGAGGATCTCTTTGTCCATATTTTTTTTCCACTTCTTTCCCACGACGACTCTTTGCTAAGCTAAAAGGGTGTGAAGGACCAAGAGAGGAAACACCTAACTAATCCCAACAATTGACAAAAGCAAGTCCCACAACATTTTAGCACTTTTTCAGTGGATCAGTAAGTGGTTTATGGTCTCCTCATCCTCCTCACATAGAAAGCATCTGTTTGCAAATGCCATTCCTCAGTGTTTGAGATTATCCAAAGTGAGCACTTTACTCCATGCTGCTTCCTAAGTAAAGATGCCAATTTTTAGGTGTTAGGAATTATCTGAGGAGCTATATCGATAAGACACTTAGAAATTTGGCATCAGGGAATGCAAACCACGTGGCGCTTCTATCATTTAAAGAAGAGCGAGTCAGGTCTTCACATTCATCAGTAATAGGAAGTATGTATGCGTTCGGACATGGCGTACATTGTAGGGATTTAAGTAGAATGTTAAGGAGCAGGGCATGGATCATTTGGAAAGTAGCCAAACGGGTTATGATATTTACAAGAATATAGCATTATATGCTCACATATGGAACCGTCATTTGGAGATCATTGGGTATTCTAACTCCGGTTTTGCTGGATGCCATGACAGTAGAGTTTATAGCATGTCATAAGGCATCAAACTAAGGGATTTGGCTAATAAACTTTGTCACTAGACTACAAAAAGTGGCATGAATTGAAAAACCACTTAAGTTATATTGTGATAATAAATCAGCCATTTTGCACTCAGCAATAATGGAGCATTACTAAGTCAAAGCATATTGACATCAGTTCCTAGTTGTTAGGGAGAGGGTTTAGAGTGGTCAAATTTCTATTGAGCACATTAGCACAAACTCCACAAATGCAGATCCACTCACCAAAGGTTTACCACCCACGGTCTTTCATGAGCACACTGATCATATGGGTGTTGTATCAATTGATGATATGTGATTTCAATGGGAGTTTGTATTCGGGTGTCATTCAGTTGTAGACTTACTTTATGGATGTTTTTTGTAGAATAAAGTTTATGTTTCAGTTTTACTCTGAATCTATCATGATCTCCTCTGAGTGCAGTTGGATAAGTTGAAACGGACATGTAAAGATCACGTTGCATGTAATTTTCATGCTACATCCATAATTGATCTATATAATTGATTGTGTTCATGTCGTAGCCATTGATAGGTTTTGTTAAGTTATGATAACAAAATTGCTTTGTGCCTATCGATATAGTTAATGGACAAGATTGGTTGAATTATACCTAAGGTTATGATAGCAATTTTGAGCTCATTTGGTTTTAACATATTTGTAAAGTTACATATATGGGCTAGTAGGAAATTGTTGGAATTCTTCAATAATTATTGTAAGGTCACATATCTAATTATTAAATATGTTCATGCTATCAATTTTAATTAAGCCTAACTAAATTGATCTAATTGGAATTAGGCAATTGGCTTAGGGCCTGAAATATAAAGAGTGTATATGGACCATAAGGGATATTTCTAATTTGATGAGGGTAAAATAATAACTTAATATGACTAGTATAAATGTGAGTTATGATCCTCAATTCATACGGCGAAAGAACCCTAGTTCTTCTTCTTCTCTACATCCCCATCACTAGAGGAGAGACAAATTCTTATCATTAGGGTTGTATCGAATTTGGAAATCTGTGGCAGCTGCATTCGATGACCGATGGCTAGATACGGGTGGCACCAGCCTTACAAGCATATCTCTTGAATTAAATGGGTAAGCTTGTGATTATTTAGGGTTTGTCTATTATCTGAGGTCTAATGTTTTTTTTGAGATTTATAATGTATGTTTTATGATATTGTTAGACTAGAAACATGTGGTTCTGGCGTTAGTTTCCTAACACTTTCATGTTAAATCATTGGTTTTTAAAGAATATTTTCCTAAGGTTTTAATTTTTGGAATTGTTTGGATAATAAAGCTACTGGTTTTGGTCACATGTGGATTTACTGCCTTCATACGATATAAAATTGTTTGTAAGAATCAATTTTTTCGTCTTTATCTTTATGACCCTTGTAAAGCCTTTAAAAAAATGAACATAAAGTTGAGTTGACCAGCAGCCAAACAATAGTATGGTTAATATCGGTTCAAAACGGTGACACTACATACCCATCATGTTTTCTAATAAACGTGAGTTTGCATTCTTGTGATGATTATTTTTTCATCAATGGCTCGAACAATGGCCTCTTTTGTAGAAAAGGTTTTTTTATTTTTTATATTTTGATAGCAACGAGCTGATAAATAGCATGCGGGTAGAGGCCGGACGGTGTAGTACATTTTTTTATGAACAATTTTTTATAATGCTGTTACATCAAGTCCTGGCCCGGGTGTTTGACATGGATCCTGATGATGCCTTTTTCAACCGGAACTAGGCTGGAGCGTGTTGGGATCGATGGGCCGGACCAGCGTACGGCCACATTCCCACATAAATAAGAAACAAACGGGACCGACCCGGAGGGCTCGTCGGGTTGCGTGCGTCTTTGAGTCGGTTCTTTCTGCGAGAGAAAGAAAAAAGATCAAGCGCCCAGAGGCGAATGTTCTGCGTACCTTTCACCGGTGGGGTGGCCTAGTATTTATAGTATATGCTTTTCCCAATTGGATGGTGATAAGGATTCTCTCTTATTGGATGGGGGATTTTCTTTCCTTATCGCTGTCAGTTAATAAGAATCAGTGGAAAGCGATTATTAGAATTATCTACTTCCCTTATTGGTGAGATTTGGTTTGATTTACAGGATAAACAGTTATTAGGAATTATCCTACTTCCCTTATTGGTGAGATTTGGTTTGATTCTGGGATAACGGTTGTGGAATTATCTTACTTCCATAAGTGAGATTTGATTTGGTTTACAGGGATATGGTCTCTTTAGGGCATGCATTGTTATTGGCCCTTAAAATGATGGCGGGGCTCCGTTATGGGCGGTGCAGGGCCGGGGCGTTTCAGGCTACTTATAGGTCTTAACTAAACTACTTCTTGGGCTTGGTGGTAGGCTGCGCACCTATTTTTAAACGATGGTTCCCCGACCGCGATTCTGACGGCGTGGGCAAGGAATTTGTATTGTTTCTCGAATCGGGTGCGACTTCTACATGGCCGTTCAAGGCTGGTTTGGTTAGGGCTTTGTAACCGTCAAATGTCCTGTGATAATGATGACTTTTTTTAGGCTTTGGCGGCTGCATTTCCTCCTAGTTCCTTGATTTCTTGAGAACGATCCTGATTGTTAGCATTGTGTTCCCCTGATATTGAAGCTTTTTTACTTCTCTGCGAGTTTGGGCTTCCTTTTTCTTAACATTCGTTTGACCTTTTGTTCAGAATCACTTTTGGCGTTTTGTGATACCTTGCATGGGGTCGCCTTTTTCGTTCTGTTCCTAGGACCGATGCGTCTTTCTTCATTTTGTGTCTCTTCTTTCTTCTCCTTTTCCTTCTCTTTTTCCTTCTGGATTACATTGGTCTCTCTTCCTCTCTTTCCTCTCTTTCTCTTTCTTGAGATTTTTACATTTTGAGGGAAGCTGCTTATCTTTATTCATTCGAGATGTAAGGGATAACGCTTCTTGATTGTAATCAATTGTACTCTGTTGGAACCAGAAACAATGTTTTTTGAAGCATGAATTTGTGTACTCTAAAGTGTGTAATTTTCTCGGGTGTTACCTGGCCAAGCTGTCTGCCTTTTTTTTTTTTTACCGATATGCCTCACTTTTGATCCATAAGGATATTAAATAAAGTAATCAATGAATACACAGACTGTTATCTTAAAGTTGATGATACTTTATTAAAGATTACAATTCGAGGTCTATTGATAGAAACGCTTGAGGTGCTCAGCGTTCCAAGAATGAGGTAGAATTTTTCCTTCTAATACGTGCGGAGTTCATAGTTACCCGGAGTCGGCTGATCGGGGGCGATATAGAACCTTCAGTTAGGCCCTAGTTTTCCATGTGTTGGATTTTTCGCGGGAAGAAGCTTTTTAAGACTAATTCGCGGGCGCAGCTCACAGGTTTGACCTTTTGGTCGTAGTACCTTATCGTCTTCCTTTGGTATTAGTCTTTGTACGTTTACGGACACAGTCACACTTTTTCATCGAAGGTCTAGGTTTGGCGGAGAGCCTCTTCGTTATGTTCCATGCTTGCGATTCGATCTTGAGGTTTTAATCCGATCTCGACGAGTACCGCCTCGGTGCAGGCTAGAGCAAATGGGGTTTCTGATTCTTGACTGATATGATGCGTATGCCCATAACACCTGGGGAGGTATTCTACCCATTACCTTTTTAGATCTTCCAACGGTCTTCAGCATTGCTTTAGGGTTATGATGGTGACTTACTTTGTCCATTAGATTATGGATGAGTTGGGGATGAGTAATAGTTCACGATCCAAACACCGACCACGAAATCCCGAACTTGGGTTGTCGAATTGGCACATTGTCGACACCAAAGGCTCTGGGATACCAAAGCACACATATTCGCCAGTGCATGACGAGTTCACATTGCCTTTTGTTCCATGATGGTAGCGAGGCTCAAACACGCCCATTTGGTGAAATAATCCACTACTACGGCGACAAATTTGCATTGTACTTTCCAATGGGCAAGGTCCCAATATCTAGCCCCACTTTGAAAGAGCGAGAGCTGTGGTGAAAGTCGATGCTCGGATGGGAGGTGAGAGATTTTGGCGTGCTCTTGACAGACTTTGCATTTATTTTTGGATTACATTGCGTCTCTAAGCATTGTGGAGCGATGGTATCCATAGCCTGAGACTTTCGCCCGGTGCGAGGCCTTGATGTGATTTCCACACACGCCTTCATGTACTTCCCTCAGTACGTAGTCGGCGTCTCCCCCTGCAATGCACTTGAGGATGGGTGCAGAAAAGCCTGGCTTATAAAATTTCCCAGGATGAATAGTAAACCTAGCAAACTTCGACCTAAGCTTTGATGCCTCCTTTGGATCGTTTGGCAGTAGTCCTTCTATTAAGTAGTCCCAAATGGGGTCCATCCAGCTTGGCTCGGACATGACAGGGGAGACCTCTTCGTTGTTGAGATCTATGGAGGGCTCTGAAAGGTGCTCGACGGGCGTCAGTTTGTTGAGGTCTGCTTGGGAGGTTGTTTCCAGTTTTCTTCAAGGTATACGCTTGCAGATTTTCTACTCTTGGTATGTGTCGACTGAATTCATTACCGACTTCCTCAAATAATTCCGTACCTTTTTGAGGTATAGGATCATTTTTCGCCTTTGGCCTCGTGAGTGTCTTTATTTTAGCTACCTGGCCAGGAGTATTTGCGTACCTCTAGGTGATCCTTCCATTGAATGGCGAGGTTGGAGTCTAGCTATAAACGGCCTCATGCTAGACCTCTCATTGTTAGAGGCTTGGAACCCAGAATTTGGCGCATACTCGATATCTATTTCTTGGAAGATCGAATTAGCCCGACACCACTCCCTTGAGCATTTGGGGCCGATACAGACTGACTTCCAAATGGGGAGGAACAAAGGCGTCCGTTAATATCTCAAACAGCTCTGAAAGTGGTTCATGTGAAGCTGCAAGATTTGCCCTTTTCTTTGTTTTGGTTTGTATCGTGTCGAACTTCGCTCGGCTTTATGGCCCACTTCATGATCTTCGAGGTCTCTACGGTTTATGCTTTGCTTCATCAGGTATTACGTTAGGATTTCAATGGTATCGCGGCGGAAGTAGGGGGGCGGAGTTTTTGGGCTATGGTAACCAATGCCAAGATTAGTTTCTCCATCTTTGGATACCTCTCCTCTGCTCCTCTCAAAGCTTGATTGCAATAGTAAACTAGGTCTTTACTGGGGTCTTTTGTCTCCCGATCGGGGCGGTAGGCGGTTGAAATCGACCTTGCTGGAGTGCGAGGTAAGGAGCTCTCCTCGGAGGACTTACGGAATGGAGGAGGGGGGGAGCTCGGATAGTTTAGTTGCGAGATGCTTCTTCGCGATTGTGCATCCCATTGGAAGCTTTTTTCGAATGTGCGGAAGAAGGGTGACACTTATCGTTGGCCACTGGACACAAAGCGACCTTACGTATCAGCGGTGAGCGTTGGACTTCTTTTATGCTGGCATGACGGCACATGTCGAGCACAGCTTTTATCTTGTCTGGGATTGCCTCTATTCCTGGTTGGCTGACTATAAAACCCGAATTTTCAGTGAGACTGAAGCGCATTAGGCGAATTCTGACTTCATGTTGTATTCTTCGGGATGGGAATGCCTCGGCCGGATGAGCTATGTGCTGGGCTCGGTCGTGATTAAGATTTCCCTGACATGTCGCTCTATATGTACCTCCATGGATGCCCCTATTTACTTCTAGGGCATCCTGTTCGCAGTCTACGGTAGGTAGCTCCTGCGTTTTTCGGTCAAAGGCATTACCCGGCCGATAGGTCCACTTGCCTTGTAATGACGGTCTTCTCTGGTCGTGGGATCCATGCTGTTTGGTTGTATGGCGAAGAAAGCATCCATAAGGCTGAGAGGTTCATGGCGTTGTGGCGTCACTATGAAGTGGGTTGAAATGGGAAGCTATCTTTAGGGCATGCTTTCGATTGGCGTCGATAAAGTCGATCTTAGAGTCGTCATTTTAATTTGCTTTTAGCCCAGTGGCATTCAGTAACCATTCGATTACTCCTTCTCGATCGCACACACAGCGGAGGAGCTTGCCTTCCTCATTAATTACTTTTGTCTTTGGAAGCGAAACTCCTTCTTTTTGCTTGGTTTGGTTTGGATGGGCGACGTTTAGTCTGTGGTGATTGTGCGGGGGTCGATCCCTCCATGTCCTCCTGGCTTCCAGCGAACATCCTTATTCTATTTAGAAGTGGATAAGGAGGCTTTTGAGGTCTTTCGCTAAAACTTAGAGTCGATGGTGTTAGAGGTCATGTCGATCCAGCTGCACAGGCTCCGGCTCTTAGGGCTCAGTCAGGTGCTTACACCATCCAGCGCATGTCGAGCTCGTCCACGTATATGCTATTGATCATTTTTTACTTCATTGATGCTGAGTAACACTCCCTGGCCACGCGTTGGTCTCCTCGAACCATTCCTACTCCGTTTGTGGTAGGAAACTTGATCACCATGTGGTAAGCGGAGGGGATGGATTTTATGGCGTTGAGAGAGGGTCTGCCTAATAACACGTTATAAGCAGAGGGGGCATCTACTATGAGAAATCTTATTGTCGTTATTGGCAGCACGGGGGTCTCCCATAGTGAGCACTAGGCGTATGGACCCTAAAGAGTGTACTCTCGGGAGTCCTCGTAGGTGGGTCTTTGGTAGTTAGGCTTCTCACGCCAGATGCCCGTCTTAGCCAGTAAACGAAGATGATGTGGTGAGCTCATTATTAGACAAGGACCCGATTGGATTGTTTTTAGCCACAGCGCCTTTATCACCAAGGATCGATCGGTGGGGTGTTGACATCCCCTCGGTGCAAATCAAAGAACTGTTATGGTGGTGTCAAATTAAGTGGTAGTTTGGACCTTGCCCCTTCAAGTACCTCCTCTTGGCCTGATGCTACGCAAATGAGCCTTCCTGGCAGAGCTGGACTCCCCACCTCCTGCAAATCCTCCTGAGATCACATGGATTTCCCCCAAGGGCTGTTGATGTTGAGTTGTCGGCTACTGAGGCGATGTGGTGGTTCAAACTTTGATCTTGACCTTCAAAGGTATGCAGCGGCGGAATATCCCGCCCGAATCGGGTATTCTATTTCCTTCTTGAGAGTACATGCAATCGTGCGTTCGATGCCCGTGGTCCCTATGGAACTCACAGTACTGGGTGTTATCTCTTTTGGTTGGATCGTCCTCATCTGGGATGGCCATCTGAAATTTCCATGTTGCACCTCGCCTGAACTGTAGTCTCTGATTTGTAACCGTCGAGTGAATCTTTGTTATTAGCTGGTGAGTGGTCCCACGACGATCTCGATGCTTCTCGCCTCTTCGGGGACCGTTGTACATCCCCTTAAGGATCTCTCTCGATTTCTTTGTCTCCTAGGGCTTCGCTCCTGTTGTTTTTCAGTCCTGCTTTTCTCCTTGTGGGTTGAAGAGCTTCCTCTCTTAGATATAAGGGCTTCTTCGCCGTTAATGTATTTCTCCGCATTAGCAAGCACCTCATCCATGTTTGCCTGAGGATTCTTTGAGATGGAAAACATCAAATCTTTTGGTACTCTAGCTTGTGATGAATGTGTGTCGTGAACTTCCTACGTCCGGTACATCACCTTCAAAGACTTGGCATCGAACCTCTGGACATAAGACCTCGGGCTTTCTTGCAGACTCTGCTTTATGGTCGACAGCGTAGCAGAAGCTACAACATGTTCTGGCTCCAGTAAAGTGGGAGGCAGAATCGTGGAGAGCTCTCTAAATGAGGAAACTGACGATGGTGGGAGCTTATTAAACCAACCAGTAGCGAACCTTTTAAGCGTGATGCGAGGCTGCCGTCGAGTCTTGGCTATATGTGCAACTCCATCCCGGTTCTTATAGGTGTTAAGATGGTCGACAGAATTCTGTTCCATCGAACGCCTTTATTTGCGGCATCCTGAACTTTGCTGGAAGGGGGAAGTGTAGCACCTCGGCTGTGAACGGTGGCTCAGTTTGTTGCACTAGGGTGTCCATAGAGTCTGGAGCTCGGCCTTTTATGACTTCCTTCATGTGGCTGAGCTCCTGTTGGATATCCTTGAACCTCTATTCCCATGATCGCTCCCCCATTTCTTGCTGAGGAGGGGTCGGTTCATCGTCTCCGATGTTCCCCCTAGGTATTGCTTCGTTGCGCTCCTCTCTAGGGGCTAGGTGAGGTTCGTGCCCCCTGGCTCTACTGGATTCTGTTTCGGCCTCTCGGTGAGGGCCGAGGTGTGGCTGCTCTTCCTGAGGGGTGGTGTTATGGCCTTCCTGGGTTTGTCAGCTTCCCGCGGCCGTTGCATCTGCCTGGTGAGTTGCTCTAATTCCCCTATCAAGTGTTGGTTGGTGAGACGGAGTGCCTCCACCTCGTCCGTGTTGGCTTGCACTGTCTCTAACATGCCTCCGGGAGGTCGGCTGTCCACCTCGCCTGGCTGGTCTTGCATCCTGGGAGGATTGGCGTGGCTCTTGCTTGTATTCCGAGTTGATACCATCAATTACTGAGATATCAGCTTTATTTGTAAAGGAACTGTCATTCCCACATACAGTGCCAACTAATGATGCCTTTTTCAATCGGAACTGGACCGGAGCGTGTTGGGATCGATGGGTCGGACCGCTGGCTCTAGACGCTGCGTTCCCCTGCAAAAACAAGAAACAAAGAGGACCGGCGATGCCTAAGTCAGTTCTAACGGAAGAAATATCAAGCAGCAACCCCAGGGCGAATATTCTGCGTGCCTTTCACAGATGGGGTGGCACAGAAATTGTTATAATTATGTTTTCCCAATTTGATGGTGATAAGGATTCTCTCTTATTGGATGGGGATTTTCTTTCCTTATCGCTGTCAGATTAATAAGGGATAATTGGAAAGCAGTTATTGGGAATTATCCTACTTCCCTTATTAGTGAGATTTGGTTTGATTTACAAGATAAGCAGTTATTGGGAATTATCCTACTTCCCTTATTGGTGAGATTTGGTTTGATTTACAGGATAAGCAGTTATTGGGAATTATCCTACTTCCCTTATTGGTGAGATTTGTTTTGATTCCACGAGGATGCAGAACAGCACTGGGTTGTCCACAGTATTGGCCCATGGGGGGCGAATGAGCCCAGGCTCCGTTATGGGCCGGTGCCCGAAAACCCGAGCGTTTCACTAAGCTTGCTTATAAGTCTTCTTTTAAACCTACTTCTTGGGCTTGGTGAGTGGGCCTATGCGCCTATTTTTTAAACCCAATCAGATCCCATTTTTTTCTAATAAGATATTTAAAATGTCGGTGCCATTTTTAAAATATGACAAAGTACTTCTTGTCTCAAAGCACAAGAACTATCATTTTCAATTAGTTTCTATATATATATATATATATATATATATATATATATATATATATATATATATATATATATATATATATATATATATATAAGAAGGATCAATTTTTCTTCTTTTTCTTTCTTTCCTTGGTTCAAAAGTTTAGGTTCTTTTGTTTTACAAAATTAAACAAAACATTCAATAAATTAAGAAATTACTACCAAGGCTGTATATATGTGCAAACTAAGACCTTGGAGGAAGGTCATTAGGCTCAACTTTGAAGGTTTCACATAGGATTAATAATAATATCACATCTTTAGAAGATTATAAACAATCATTTATGTTTTAAATCATTTCTTTAAAACACCAAAAGACTTGTTCATTGACAAGCCTCATTCATTAAGATAAAATGCAAATTCTATTTCTCAATTTCAGGTATATTTGAAGCACTGAGCATGTACACAGAGCTAAAATACAACCATGAAATATCTATATATATATATATATATATATATATATATATATTTCTTTCTTCCATGTGTATGACTTTGCTTAAGCTAGAGATAGGGAGCATCAACATTAATTTTCAACCTACTGAAAGGCAAAAACTATGGATTATTTATCTACCATTTACAGCATCAATGGCTTAATCATTCAACAAACCTAGTGATTGATAGAAGAACCAGCCCCAACTTGTGTTCTATCAAATCAAACCTTCATAGCTACAAGTTTTCCATTTGGAAGCTTGTCATTAGATACAAATATTAATGTGCTTTAATTTGAAAGCTAGTCTATATATACTTAGGCCTATTATCTTGCTAAATGCTCTTTGGGAAATTTCCCTTTATTTCTTCCCCTTAAACAAGTAGTATCAAAATTATAACTATTCTATAATATCATACCCAACCCAACCTACTAGGTAAGTATCTCCTTTGTCTTATCATTACCAAAATTACAACCCTTTTGGGTCATTATGACATAAAGCCCACCATGCTCTATATATATATATGTCGCAATTGTATGCACCTTAATGAAGATTAAAAGAATATGCTATTGATTCAAGAATTGAATTCATGAGCCACTACTTTGTTTAATTGCTTTTTATTATAAAAAGTAGTAGAACAAAACATCAATAGATATACTTTTTGTGTTCCATTCACAAAAGAACAATGACCTGATTTTCTCATGGTAATGCTAAAAGAGTTCAACATTAGAAGTCCAATCATTAAAGAAACAATCAGAGAAACAGATTTTCCAAGGACATAACTTAAAAGAACCGAATAAGAAGCCAACCGTTACAAAGATACAAGTTATCACAAATAACATAATCCATGTGAAGCATGTGGACTTAAAACTATTTGAGTTTATGTCTATAGCTCATGTACTAACGTGGCCAGTACTTGCTAAATTTAGTTTCATATCTTGATAACTATAATTCATGTTTCTAACATCACCGGACGACCACTTCTTCACAAACTATCTAAGCTAATGAAAATTCATTTAAATAATATAAAAGAAAATAAGTTTTCTTCAAGAAAGCAAGGATATTAGAATATAATCAAATGCTTAGTTATATTGCCTTGATTTGACATTCTTTAATATATATATATATATATATATATATATATATATATATATATATATATTCTTAAAATCACCTAATATACTTATGCTTCCACCACAATAAGATTTTGTAGTATTCATGATAAAAATTAGAAAAAGAAAAATAAATTAATTTCATTTTCCCAAAATTGAAAATAAATGAAACAATAGGAAATCTTCTACAATCAATTTAATATAAGCAAAGTGTAGTATAATTAAAAAGATTCAACTTAAGAAGGCTTGGGACATGAATTTAATTGTGTTCTTACCTTCCCACTGTATCTAAGAGAAGGATATGAAAAGCTAATAATCCTCCTACAAAGAATAGTTAAAAGAAAAACAACAAAAGATTATCAAAGATTAAAAACAAATATATGAAAATGCTTTGTCATTATTCTTATTAGCGGCTAATCATTTTAGCACTAACCTTGTACTCTGAACCAAACTTTCATTCAATTTCAATATCATATAAAATTAGAGATTCCAAGATAAACTATTGGAACTTTTTTTAACTTGTAATAAACACTCTAGAAAGTTTCACCTTTTTTAGGTATACATGATGTCATAGTCTTGCCACTGTCTAACAGTGCATGTGCATCCTTGTATCTAGAACCCAAATAAATCAACTTTTCTACAACCATCACCATATTCTACCTTTTCTAAAAATTTGTTCTAAAAATGATTTAGAACCCAAATATATTTTGAAAAGTTTGCTTCTATTGTCCATTTTCGATATAAGAGGCCCTAATCACATAGTAGTTCATCGATATTTAAAGGCCAAAAATCTCATAACACACATGTATTGTCATGTTCCCCTGATTCCACTAATTTTTAAGGGGTAAGACAAGCATGCCTATTGCTTTACATAGTATGAGTTTTAAATTCCTTTTTCTTTCTTCTTTTTATGACTTTTCAAAGCCCTCTCGGATGATGCATTTTTTTACCCTAGCAGGAGGTCATACTTTTTATCCCTACAATAAGTGTTGATATTTATTAATTTTCAAATTTTTTTCCATATTGATAAAGAACCCAATAGTTCAAAAAAATATTATTAATTGAACATATTTTATAGAACCGTAAATATATTCCCTTTTAGACTATGAGACAAATTGTATTAGTTTGATCGAAAGGCACTGCAAACAATGATTAGACTTGTTTACACTACGTAGTGGTTTTAAATTACCTAAACATCTCAGAGGAACTAACTTGGTAAGGTTGTAATGCTTTGACCCACCATCTCTGACCAACCACGACGTAATACCTCATCCAATCCATTAACTTAAATCGTAAGAGTATAAAGACATTACAAGTTGATGATATATAATATAAAATAGAATATACTAGTATATGTAATTTGTGTAGACGAATTCAAATATTAAGCCAAAAAATCTCAACCAAGTTAAAATCCGAATCAATAAGCTCTCACCAAATTCATCCTCATCACTCTCAAGCATTTCATAGCAAGGTTGGACCTTGCTTTTAGGGCTCCACTATTCCAAATTTGAAGAAAAAATGAAATAAAAACATATATGATTAGAGCATAGTTATTGAACTTACTAGGGCTCAGGTTTTGAAGGGAGTCAGCATCCACCTCGGCTATAGTTGTTATCAGATCAATACTCGAATCAAATCGATCCATTGATAGATTAGATCAATGAAAAGGACATTTTGTTTTCGAAGAATTAAAGAATGAGAGAGGGGACCGAAAATTAGTTTACTAGTTTCAGTCTCAAAAAGAGAGAGGGTTGTCAAGAAAGAAAGAAAGAGGCGTTGAGGCGGAGAAAACCAGAAGATAAAGAGGTGATGGGAGTGATTTGTTGGAGATAGAGAAAAAGAGAGGGGGAGTGAGAGAGAGGGTGGAAGGGATTGTTTTGTGGGAGAGGAGGAAAGGGCCAGGGAGAAAGAGGAATTTAGGATTCTTGGGTGGGTGGTGAAGAGAGTGGAGTAGGTGTGTTTTAAAATTAAAAAATATGTTAGTCTTAAAAAAGTTGATTTAATAAACTGAAAATAAAATTAATAATTTCTTTAAAGCATTATATTAAAAAATATTAGATAAAAAATTATATTTATATTTTTTTAAGTATGATTTGTCTTTAATTAAAAAGTATGATTTATGCTCATTAAATAAACATTAAATAAAATATTAAATTTGAATAAATATATTATAAAAATAATTTTATTTGCTTTTTGTAGTTAATTTTACAATGAAATGATAAAATTTTTTAAATCTCTTCAAATTTTCTTTAATAAAAATAGAAAATAATATTATTTACATATGTATTACATAAATATGTTGATTTTGTGATAATTTTAAAAGCTTTTAAAATTTTTTGAAAATGTTAATTCAATATATTTTTATTATCATCCAGCCTGGATTAAAATACAAGGCAAGATATCATGATCAATATGTCTGAGACCATCCAAATCAATAACTACGACGACTTTGAACCTTGGTTTGAAGAAATTCTTAAAAATAAATGGAATTTTGAAAATATAGAAATAAAAAAGGAAGCTAAGTGTCCATATGCCATTGAAAATGTCACAAGTAATAGTTTTACCTTATAATAAACAAAATGTATTATAGCTTGGAGATTTTAACCTTGACTAAAACTATCTATCTAGGTAACATTATATTTCAATATTGTTTTCCCCAATTTGAGACGATAGTCAAGGTAACTTTTAGGAAATATATATTGTTACTTTCAATTTTAATAACACAATGACTAATATTTACATAAATTAGAGGAATTATATGTCAATGAAACTTATTTTTTTTTATAGTGCATGTTTTCATTTGGCCCTTTGTGTGGCAAAAGAGGAATTTAGAAAATGAAACCAAGAAAGCCTACTGTACCTCATGGTTATTCTGGATTGTTGTGCCTTGTGACTTTTTCCCAATTGTTAGTGTTGGTTGTAGCGATTGTAATTTGGTTATATGGTGGATGTTGAGAATCAACTTTTCTATTATATTAGAGAGAGTGATGTGTTGCTTATGTTGGCTGTGAATCACATGACATGTTCTCTACTATACTATTTCTTTTCAGGAGTACCAAGGAGAATTGTTGGAGTTATTTATTGTCATAATCAAACGAGTATTCTTTCAAGCGTGAGAACCTAATGTCCTGGTTGATGTCTACCTATGATTGGATGCATCATGCTAAATGACACAACTATAACTTTCAACCAAATCCGATTGTGGAGCCAATGTATACGGAAAATAAAGAGTCAATATTAGTGTGATGAATAGGAAGATGAGGATATCTTGGCAATGTATGAATCATTAGGAGATAAGATATTATTTCGTGAGATTTCCAAGGAAAGAATATATGCTATTATGATAACTATGGAAGGAAATCAGAATATTCCAATCAGCTTGTTAAGACATATTAGGAAACATAAAGCCACAGAATATTGGGAGAATATCTCCAAGGGCTTGCTTAGGGGACGGGGAGAGCACACACAAAGGAGATTTGTTGAAGCAGCTATATTTACATGTGAAGATAGCTGCTGCATGTACTACTCTAAGCCTTGATGATGAGTAGTGTAGGTATTCAGGTGAGAG
The DNA here is from genome assembly GCA_016808115.1 of Tetrastigma voinierianum. Taxonomy (NCBI): domain Eukaryota; kingdom Viridiplantae; phylum Streptophyta; class Magnoliopsida; order Vitales; family Vitaceae; genus Tetrastigma; species Tetrastigma voinierianum. The sequence goes on from JAEQBH010000407.1 coordinate 23,121, forward strand.
ATGGGTGATTAGGCGCAGGAGCCCGTATGTATAGGAAATAAAGAGGAGCTTGCCTGGTGTTTTTAGGTGAGATAGTTAGGAGAAGAGTCTGCTTCTTGAAAGGCTTTGTCCCACTTAGGACCAACTTATAACTCATTGATATGTAGTAAAATACCTTACATATGGAAACAACCTGGAGTGCTGGTGTAAGCCATTGCCAAATCGCGTAACCAATCTCTATTTTTTTTCCTCTGTGTGAGTTTATACATGTGGTTTCACATCTCTTCGAATTACATTACTTCAGTAGTTCTATCACAAATTGATGCAGCAAGTTGCAAAACATAGTAGAACTGGCTGCAACAGCACTTATGACAATGTTGCACCATTTTCAGCTTAGGCCATGGGCGATACGATACTAATATGAAGATATATGGGTGGATCTATAAGTTTACCAACAAATGGTATCAAAGCAGGGTTCAAACTTAGCCATGTTGGTTGATGCCAAACAAAAAGGTGTGATGAAGCCCTTTATAATAAGGCATGTGAGGCTCGGAGATGTGAGTTGGATGAGGATTTTTGGGTTATATCATAACAATATTGAGGAGAGGGATGGGTACATAAGTTTCCAAACAGAATGCCCCACCAGGATAGATTCTAGGGTAAAAGAAGTTTTGAATGGAAATAGGGGAAAGGGATGAGGAATACTTTACCACGGCGGTATAAGCATATATTAAATTTAGGTAAAGAAAGATATTAAGATTGGTATTTGTTTTTTTTTTACTTAATGCTGAATAGAACTTTTTTTGAGTTCAATGCTGAATAGTACTTAGTAGTATTAAGTATTAAGTTGTTTGTTTTTTTAACATTGGGTAGTGAATAGAGATGACAATGGGGCGGATTATTTCGGATTCCCGCCTCATCTTACTTTTAATGGGACGGGTTTGATTTAGCTGTGTTGGATTTTTCGTAATTTGAATTTTATTTTCTCCATCAGAGACAAGTTCGGGCGGGTTCAAGTATTACTCCGCCATGCTTCGATTATATTTTAAATATGTTTATTTTATCATTTAATACTAATAAAAATAAAAAGGTAAATATAAAAATTAAATAAAAATCAAATGCTATAAATTGAATGGTTTGAGAATTTTCCTATTCCTACCCGATCCCGTTTAATTTTTTAAATGAGACAAATTTGAGAATTGAAAAAAACAAGTGAGTCGGGTCGGGATTGGGTCACTCCATCCCAAACCCTTCCGTTGTCATATCTAGTAGTGAATGTTGCTAGCTTTTCTTTTTGTTGGACAATGATGAAGTTTTTCTTACTTTGGTGAAAAATATTCTTATAAATAGAAAAATCCAAAATATTTTTCGGCTTTTATTACGTAACTTTTTAAAAAATTTGCTTAATAAGTCGTAAAAATTTTAAAAACGACTTAATGTTAAAAGTTATTATTTCAATATTAAGTCAAAAAACAAACATCAATCGATATTTTCTTGTCTTTGTGAAACAAATTTACAACACTCAGACTGACCAGCATCAATCATTTATGTAATTGAAAGGCTGATTAAATTAATAGGACCGAACCTATGAGCTCATCAATGTTATACTGAAATAAAAGGAGGCGTATGTGTAAAACATACAATTATTAAATTATTCTATGATTCCAGGTATCTGCCAATATTGAATTACATCCACAAGAAATATTAGCCAACTTTTTGACTTTACTAAAAGTAATTAAGTCGTAAAGAAACCTGACGATTGAAATCACAACAAATAGTAGATCGACAATATTATGTAATGATCATAATTATCATTCAATCATGCACGGCACATGAAATCAGCCGCACTTTTCCTGACTCAGATATATATTTCATTTTCTTTTTAGCTCAAAAATGGGTTTTGGTTTCAGTTTGGATTTCCTGCCGTCAAACAGATTTGAGGTATTCATTTATGTTGTCAAGCACCAGTGAAACAGGCCTCTGTCTATAGGTCACATACCCCCAGGAGGTACGATTTTAATGTTAACCACCGTTTTTAATATGTTAGTTTTTATTTGAAATTTTTAATAATAAGATTTTTAAGAAAATTTTTATATATTAAAAAATATTAAATATAATTTTTTGAAAATATTTCTTTAATATAAGTGATTGTTTATTTTCTATAATGTTTGTAAATCTTACTCTAACACTTAAATTTCTTTGTCCATATCAAAAAAACAAAATAAGGTGCTGGATTTTTAAGAGCCAAAAATCCAAGAAAATATCAGTTTCAAAAAAAAAAATCAAAAAAGATTTGTGAAACCAAAACTGTTTATATATTTTTCTTTTTGTTCTTTAGGAAAAACCATCGTTTCTAATTGTTTCTCTTGTTTGATATGTTCCCTTATGATTGTTTTAAAAAATTCCTGCATAAAATGGTTCAATATTATATAAACATAAAAATATTTTAAGACATTCTTAAATATTAAATACAAGTTTAAAACATTTTAGGTTTTAACTAGATTTTATTCACAAAACAATGTAAAACAGTTTGAAAAGCTATATATTCTCAAAGTATTTCTTGAACTGTTTTAAAGATCTGGTATCCAATATTCATTTTAAATTTTAGCAAAATCATTTTGCAGGTTAAAAAAGCCGCTCTAAAAATCACTGTCAAACATTCTCTAAGACCACCCTACCAGTTAATCTTTCGAGCTACGCAAAGTATGGAAAATGACATAAATTTGGAATAAACCCATGACTTTAAAGAAGTCAGTTTGGTTAGAGTCAGTTTGGTATAGCTAATTACTTAGGTGGTGTTTGTTTTTAAGCAATGTTAAATATAACTTTTTCGCAATCTTTGAATAATCTATATGCGTTCTAAGTATTAAGTTATTTGTTTTTAATATTAGGTAATGAGTAAGGATAATGATAAGCTTGGAGTATTTCGGGTTAAATCCCCGTCTAGATTCTTATTAAGCATGAGTTTGGTTTAATTTGTCAGTTTTAACATATTTGAGTTTATTTTCTCAAATCCAAAGGGTTTAGGTATTGTTACTCCCTGCAAAACCCGGAAAAATTAGAAATTTTTAAAAATGGCAAAATGTTAATAAAAATAATAAATTGGTAAAAGAGTTCAGGGAAACCTAGAAAATTCTCTAGATCTCGAATGACAAGCGATTTACACCGTTAAATTAGTACATGAAAATCTAATTATTCGTAAAAGTTTAATTGTGAATTTTGAAACCAATGCGGAAGTTTTACGATTTTACGGGTGATAAGTTGTCGATATTCCGAAGGATGAGATTTTTACAAAAATCTCGGAAGTCATGAAATGTCTTGGGCTAAGTTCATTTAAAATAAAGTGAATTGAAAAGAAATAAATTATTTCGGGGTAGAAACGAACCCGAATGAAGCAATATGAATCATGTATCCAAAATAATAATAATAAGCCCCGCCCCGATTATATTTTAAATAAAAATTTTATTATTTTATTTTATACTTTAATATAAATAATAATAATAATAATGATATTTTTAATAAATAATTTATAAAAAATTCATAATATTTTATTTTTATGAAAAACATTAATTTTAATATAATAAAAATAAAAAAGCAAATATAAAAAATTAAAAATAAAAATAAAATAAAATAAAATGTAAACAGGACGAGTTTGAGAATTTTAAATGAGACAAGTTTGAGAATTTTAAAAAATAAACGAGCCGGGTCGAGATGGGACCTTTTTGTCTGAGCCACTCTGTTATCATCCTGTAATGTATATTCTTGCCATGCTTGTTAGACAATGATTTAGTTTCTTATTTTGGCAGAAAAATGACTTTTTCTGAATAGAAAAAGCCAAATATTTTCACTTTTCTATTCAGAACTTTTTTAAAAAATTTAAGTAATAAGTCGTGAAAATTTTAAAAAAACAAATAGCAATGTTAAAAGTTATTTGAAACTTTAGTATTAAGTCAACAGCTTGGCTTTAGTCAGTTTGGTTTACATTTTAACGAGTTCTTGTATGTACGATAACGAAAAGAACATTTTGGTATTATCGAAAGGCATTTTGTTTTCTAAGTTAAGTTTTTACGTGTTATCTAAAAATTGTTTTATTATTCAATTGTATTTTTGTATTAAAAAAAAAACCAGAGAGAACCCAATGGTGCTCTCTATATTTTATTTGTTCTCTTTATTTTTGAGAGCAAAAAATAATTTACTCAGAATTGTAATCAAAATAGACCCTTCAATTCCTGGTCAACAGAAACATTAAAACATTGCATCCAATGTGTAGTTGTGGGAAAAAGCATGCCCGAGCCTGTTCTTGTACTTGTTTATTTGGTTTCGATTTTTTGTAAGAAAATATTTTCAAACAAAAAGAAAAACTTTCCTTTTAATTTTTTAAACAACCTTTTTTTCTTAAAACATCCCAATTCTTCATATTTCATCAGTACCGCCAGATTGAATTTAAGGATCAAAGTCCACCTTTTCCATTTCCTCCTCCATAAATGGCAAACTCATGGTGCTGAGTTTTTCTAGCTTACACCCATTTATACCTAATGGAATTTAGGTCTACCGTCAACAATTCTAGGATGCTAATTAATTTCTTGATGATTAATTGCTTGGATGTCTAATATATGGCTTAATTAGAAGGGTTTCTCTAAAATAAAAACTTTTGGCTCCTTTTTGGAACTAATAAGGAAATAATATAAAGAGGAAAATAAATAAAAAAAATGGAAGGAAAGAAAATTTTTTGAAGAATTTTGATTGTAATGGAAGGAAAGAAAATTAGTTTCCTTAGTATTTTTTTTCTTTTTCTAATATTTTTCGGGTTTCAAGTAGAATATTCCTTGACAAATACAACTTTAAGTAATAAGTAATTTAACTTAAAATCAACTTTCAGTTAATAAACAGTAAATAACTAGTAGTTATCAAGTTTTACCATCTCCATCCGTTTGAAAATAAGCGTAATTTAAGGTTTTGCACATATATTAAAATTATTAAAACACACTCTCTCTCCACAAAAAAGACTAAATTATAATTTTTTTCTCATTAACTCTTCATATCTTCTCCAAAAATTATCATTTTCTGTCCTCTATCTTCTTTAAAAAAATCTATCGCTCTTCATTCTTTTTTAACGTGAATTTTTTTGTGCCAAAAATTTCAATTAAAATTATAGATAATTTTATTTCCCACCAAAATTATTAAAATAATAAAAAGCATATGTGATCATAATGTTAAAATTATTAGTAATCTATAATGGAAAGGTGTAAAAAATGTTTCGTACTTGTTGAATTAACTTAGAAAATTGAAAAATCAATTAAGAGGTAATTTAGTAAAATAAAGGTAAAATTTGAAAAAAGTAATAAATTCTTTCTTGAATTTTTCAATGACACTTATAGTTAAACAAAACAAATACCCCATTATAATTAATTAGATTATAATTAATATTTAAGGCAAATACTAATAAAAGCAAATCATAATTGATGAGTTATATGCCTGCCCTTTTGACTCAATAAACACCTATGGAATTGGCCTACCAAGTAGGTTGGATTTTTCCTCCAACTTGATGTTATGAAAAGGCACTCAACAAGAAAGAATGAAGGTAGATGCTCCTCCTCTCCCCTTAACTTTTTTTTTTCCCCACATCAATGAAATAATCGGAGATGATAGTAACTGTAAAGACAAAAAAGACTAGAGAGAGGAGGATCAAAATTTGCAGCACATGTTTCATATTTTTCATATTTTTTTTAATCGAGAGAGGAGTGATAATGGCACTAGCAGTCTTTCGCTGGTGAAAAAAGCTATTACCTCGGCGAAATGAATTCATTCACCTCCGGTGTTCAACTTATTCTCTCTCCAATGAAAGACTTTAACAAAATCCATACCAGTACATCAAAGCATGCTTTCAAATAAAATCAATCATCAAGACTGTAGTTATCATCATAAATATATATATATATTCATTACTTTTGCAAATTAACGTGAGATGTAATCTAGTACACAGGATCAAATTAAAAAAAGCCTACCAAAATTTACTTTGCTTGTCTCAGATACATCATGTGAGTAACATAAGCGAATACCAAGCTTTGATCTTTCTTTGTCTTTTTCTTGTTTAATTTGTTCTGAACGTGCTGCTATTCCTTCATTGAACAAACCCAGAAGAACACAAATTTCCACCATGCACCCATTAAATCTGCTTCTTTTGTGCCTCTCAACAACTGAGCAGTGAAGTTGAATGCAGGAATGGTGATGGAAAGAAGGGAGTGCAGAAATGGCAGCAGATGATGCTTAATTTATTACAGAGACGGCTCTAGAAAGTTTATTATTGATGCATGTACTCAAAATGGGTACACTAATGACCAAGACAAAGCAATGATTTTCTCATGATCATCCAATCTGGATACCTCTAAGGAATGACTTCATACACCAAAAAACAGGATACTAGGAGATTAAGGGTCTATTTGTTTACTGTTTTTTAAATGTTTTATGTCTTAAAATAAGAAACAAAGAAAAACATGAAAATATATGTTTGGTATCAGCTTTTTTTCTGAAAAACATAAAAAAACACTAAATTTAAAGAACAAATAAGAGTTTTAAAAGAACACATTTTGATGTTTTTTGTGTTTTCAAAAACTGTTCTCAAGAACAATTTTTAAAAATAGGAATCAAACAAGTCCTAAGTTTTTCTATGAACTGTACGGTTTTAAATTTTGCCAAAAACAAAACCAATGTTTTAAAAATCAAACAGGTGACTCAATCAGTAGGAAAAGTTACTTGTTCACCATTCAGGATAGCAACCAGGCCGAAAATGTCATCGATCAATCTCTAACCGATCAATCAGATTTTAAAACACTGAAAAAGTTCCAGCAGCTTAGCGAAAAGATGCTTGGCCATCTTTACAGCCTCAAATATCCACATCGCAGTTGACATGAGCACACTCAATGAGATGAGTCCCAAAAAGGCTAGAGCCAAACTTGGCCTAATATTCATCAAATAAGATTGCAGCAATCCCACTGCTTGGCAAACATCTTCATTGTAATGTAGAAGATAATAACGCTTCTCCCACTCCATCCAGTTCGATGGGGCTGATTCCCTCGTCTCCAACATCTTCACTTCTCGAATGCGCATTCTCAGCACGATCATGTTTTCATCCACCAACTTGCCCATATAGTCTCCTGATCTACTCGCAGCAACAACCCATCTAACCCTTTTCTTCCGGTGAGACGCTGTAGCTGATAGGGAGGGCAAGGAGGAAATAGTAGGAGAAACGAATAAGGAAGTCGATTCCATAGCTATATATTTAAGTAGAGTAATTAGCTGTGCAACAGAATGAAGAAGTAGGGTATTTATAGAAGGGCATAAAAATGTGGTCATGGGAGGGATCAGTTTGTGTCCAAAGCGTGTGTGAATTGTGAAGTTAGCCGCGGTGGCTCCGTGTGGAGTGTCATGCGTTTGGTAAATTAATTTAATAATACCATATAAAGTAAACACTACTTTAAGTAAAACAGTTGGCTTATTCTTAATCTAGTCCATACCTTTATTCTACTTAAAGTTAAATTCTCTTAATCTAGTCCATACCTTTATTACTTAAGTATAAATCAACTAGCATCTTTTAGTTAATAATTTGAGTACATTTGGCAAAATCAATTAATTAAGTTAATTACAGAAAAATACTATGAGTACCATTTCTTTCTATAAACAATTTGGATTTCCTACAGAAATGTTTTGTTATGGTATGAACAAGTTTAATAACATCTTGTTCACCATCTATATTATAACTATTTATAACATAAAACTTTTCTTCCTCGGTGAGAGAAAATTTTCCACAAGCAATATCTTAATGTGCCGGTGAAACACATTATGATAACTTTGGGCGTATGATCATCTCCTTAGTCAAAATAAGCTGATTCTTAATTTGCTATGAGGATGATCAAAATTATATTAAGTCAGTCATCTCTTATTCCAGAATAGATGTCACAGTTATTATAATGATTTTGTTTTATGTGTTTCTCCTCGAATTGCAAATCTGGAGGAGTTGGTCTTTGATAAAAAATTTTTGATCTTTGATGCCAAGTTTTTAACTTGTTTATTTGATCTTCTTCCTTCTCAGAGACTTCTAAATTTTGTATAAGTGTTTCTGAAACAGAAGTACCTGTTTCTGATCCACTTAAAAAATTTACTTGATCTTTTGAAGAAGAAGGATCTTTACACTAAACTGGCCCTTAATTTTTGGTAAAATTTTATCAAATCTTCATTGTTTCTATTTCCTCCTAATTTTAGAGGTTTTATTGGTTTGAATAAAGGAGTTTCAGATTTAGTTTCTTCCTTTTCGGGTTTGTAATTTTTTGTGAATGCTTTTCCTTCAATTCTGTTTAATTGAGGGGAAATGGTTCCTAAGATTTGATTTGTAAAATTATTTTGTTGTTGTATTCCTTTTATATCTTTTAATTTTGTAGTTCTATTTTCATCTTCATTTGAACTTATATGTTTAAAAGGTGAGGCTATGATTTCTACACCTTGAGCTTTGATTTTTATTTCTTCCAAAGGAGGATGAACTAATACTTTATTTTCAGTATTTGTTTTCCATTCCTTTTGGAACATATTAATTTTTGCAAAAGGATATTTTATTTGGTTATTTGCAACATATATATCAAAATATGTAACATAGAATATTCATTCCTATAGTTTCCATAGTTTGATACCGTGACTCATAAATTTTCTCTTGTTTCTTTTGACAATTTCGAGAAAACCATTTGCTTTTTTCTATATGTTCTTCAGATTTCATTTCTTTTCTTAAATATTCTTTATCTATCTTCAATATATTCTCTCGTCATTATCATCATGAGCCGAAAGCAGTGCTCTTCCATTTATGACATCATTCATAATACGTTTGGTAATCTATTTGTGTAGTCTCTTGATCGCTTCGGTATATTTAATCGAATAGTAGAGGAATAATCTACTTCTTCAAGATTTAAATTGATTAAAGATTTTGATCTTCAGAAGGAGTTCTAATTTCTAAAAGGAATCAAGACCTGCGTAATATGATCTTGTTAAATTCTCCTTTCTAGGTTCAAAATTGTCACGAACATTTCCTCTTTTACTGCCTTCTATTATTGATAGAAGTTTGGCTGTTCAATTGGTTTCGGGAGCCAAGAGTCGCTTGAAATTCCATTCTGAGGACTGTGTTAAACATTCCCATGGAATTGGCTTTGGAATTATTACTGTTGAGTTCTTTCATTGCTTGCCAAATTAAGTTTGATCTTTGGTGAGACAAAAGACAATTTCGCTGATCACGGTCATTACTTTATAGTATACTCTGTATACTATATATTTCAGATTCGATCCATCATAGTTATGAGTTTGAATGTTAGTGTTGTGCATTAAGAATGTCTATCATCAGCATACCTAACTCTAAGTTTGATAACAGAGTCACTGATCTAAATGATGTATTTGAGCCTTACTAAACTCTAAAAGGGAATCTTGGAATTGCCATGTCTTGACGCATACATATAAATATCTAACCCTAACTCGGTTAAGGGTTTGGTCAAGCACCGGATACTTATATGAAGAATTTTGAATTTTTTTGAATTTGTTCTAGATCTTTTAGGTCTAGAAGTTCAATAGTTTCTGTCTCAGAACCTATTGAATGAGTATTTTCAGAGATTTTGATTCTATAGTCTTTTTTGAATTCAAAAGTTCCTATTTTGTATAGTTCTTTGATATTTTGCTCAAGTATTTCCCCAATTTTTAATATACTGCTCTAATTCTATAGAAACAGATAATTTGTTTTCAAATTGTTGGGTGTTTTCTTGTATTTGTCTAAGTTGTTCATCAATCCTAGATGAACTAGTATTTGAACTAGTACTCTGTAGATGCTGATGAAATTGACATTTCTACTCTTTCACAGTAATTGGGATTCTACACTTAGAGGGACCACCTACCACACGCAGGGCTTTACGGCTGACCAACGGATACACTGGGCTGACCAACACTAACTGTGGGAATCACAATTATTTTGAAAGAATACAAATACAAATTTAATCAAAATTTCTCGGCAAAAGAATATTAAGCTCGATACTCATTTCTAAGATAACCTTTAAACAATCTTAAATTTTGAAAACATCTAAACAAAGATGCATATATGAATTAAAAATAAGAACACTATTGAAATTTGAATTCAAGCTTTATTGAATTGAAAATTTTGAAACTTACAATCTTTGTTGAAAGCTTTTGAACAGGAAAGCTTTAATAGTGAGCTGAGCTGGATATAGTTCTCTCAGAGCTTCTCTCTCTAACTCTCTTTCTCTCACTAAAACTAATCCTGCCTAACAAAGGAGACATCTCCTCCTTATATAGGAAAATTCTGCGGACTTCAACATGTTTGGAATCCGTGGATTTGAAAATAAAATTTGAAGTCCACACAAAGGGATCACATGTGACTCGAAAGTAATGTAATCTTATCCTACTTTTACAAAGCTAACAACTTTTGAGTCATCAACTTTTGTCTTTTCAAGTGGATCATCTTTCTGGGAAGGAGACAGTAAATAAATCAATGCTACTTCTGTCTCTCATCTTTGAAGGAGTCTAAAAATCCTCACACACATTAGTGTCCAATTTTCCATTCTTGAATCTCGTCAAGACAAGAGGAAAGTTTGAACACTGGAATCTTGAGCCTGCTCTTCTCTCGGACAAAGGCTTTTGAAAGGCTTCATTCCCATTACCAAGGGAGTGTGTATGGGAGACCGTAGCGTCTTCTTTATCAAAGAAGGTCAGGCCGTTTCTGCGGTCATCTCATTCAGCCTCAGCCAATGAAGTTTGAGAGTGTTTCACGCATCTTCTTGAACTTGAGATATGCCATGTAAGGTCGAATTTGAAGAAAATGAGGTTTTGTAATTGGGGTCAGGCAAAGGTTGTGGGACCAAATAGGCAATTTTGGGCTTTGATGTCATGCTTTTTCAATTTGGGCTTTTGGGCTTCAGTCCATTTTTTTACAGCATCAAAACTTTGGGCTTCAGAGATTTTGAAAGCGGCCCACCACTTGATTTTGAATTCCCTAGCCAAATACTGAGGGAAAGTGGTGGCTTGATAAGAACGGTAAGCAGGTCTCCAACAAGAACTAAAGGGATTTCACTGAGCACAAAAGAAGAGTGAATAACCATTTCCAGGAGGGAAAATTACAGCTGATTTTAAATAATCAAAACTCATACTTCAGACAAAAGATTGGTAGCTCTATGAAAAGCCACCATTCTCGAAACCAATTTGGAAAGTTTTTGAATTTTTCATTCCGCTGAAACCAGAATGAGAGTTTGGCCTGATACAAAACGCATGGTACCAAGCATTTTTGTAGTCATAAAATCAAAAGATTGTGGATCAAAATTTTTCGTAGTAATCTTTGTGAGTAAAATCTTTTGATCCCGCCTTTTCATTTAAGAATCTAAAATTGCATTTTTGAATAAGCAAATGTCACACCCCCTCGTGATTCATGACATGAGAAATTTGAAATTGCACTGTATTCACGAGAATAAATTCGTAGAATTTACGGGTTTTGAGTATTTCGTTAGAAATGAAATACTTATCATTTTGAAAAATCTTTTTGATTTCAATTTCTCCAGAAACTGATGTATGATCAGATTCTAAAATTTGGAGGAGCAATCTATTCTCTTTAGTTTGGTATACAATTTTTGAGGAGATTGAAAAGAAGGGACAAGGGTTTCCCCCAGAACTTCGAAACGATTTGAAGTTTGAGGCTTTTTCATTGCATATGAGGATTTTGTAGTAGGTTTGATAGGTTCTTTGTTTTTCTTGCTCATTTTCCCTGTAAAAATTCCCGTGAGAGAAAATCAGGTAAAACATTTAGCTATGGATGAATCTTTACATCAAAATCAAAAACAGATAAAATAGCTTGCCATCAAGCAAAAATCTGTTTTGAAACCAAATTTTGAACATCCTTTTGTAAAATCTCTTTTGCACTTTTGGCACAACTCTTAAAGAAATTTTTGTTAAAAACGTTACTTTGAAATTCTGAATGCATAAAACAATTATTAAAATCTCTTTTAAATCGTTGAGTAATTCAATTGTGGACCACTCCAAACACCAGAGGAACCCAATAATTGAGATTTTGTTTTTGAAAATTTTGTTTCAACCCACCATAAATCCTATGTTTGAGGCACTGTTTTTATGATAGGAAACTCTGCAAGTAGCTGATCTACCACAGTTCCTCAACCTGGGATTTGGACTTGTTTGACTACCTGGCATGTTCAACAGATCAGGTACAGGATTTTCTTAACCTTGAAATGCTAGTTTAATTAAAATCCTTAAATTTGGGTAAAACTCAGCTACATAGTTAAGGCTACCTAAAAACCTTTGAAGTTGAGTTTTGTCTTTGATTTCATCAAAGAAATTTATTTAGCAAATCAATTGCTCTTGAATAGGTTTTATTTGACCTGATATATATCAAATCCTAAAACCTACTTTATTTGAAAACAATTCTGATTTTTGCTGCAGATTACTAAACCATTATCTCTTACAATTTTTTGAAAATTTTTTAAATGTTTAAAATGTTCTTCTATAGAATTTGAAAATATAAGAACATCATCAATGTATACAATAGAAAATCTAGTGTATTCATTGAATATTTCATTCATCATATTTTGAAATTCAGAAGGAGCATTTTTGAGCCCAAACGGCATTACATTCCATTCATAATGTCCAAATGGAACTGTAAATGCTGTTTTGTATCTATCTTCAGGTTTAATCTGAATTTGCCAAAATCCAGATTTCATATCGAATTTTGAGAAAATTGTTGCATTATTAACTTTTCAATTAAATCCTTTTTATTAGGTATTGATACCTAATCCATTGTAGACCTATTCAATGGTTTATACTTAATACTAACCTTGAGTTCTCTTTCACTTCAAGCTTTCTCGAAGATAAAAATACACAACCTACAGAGAGACTTGGTCTTATTAGTTTTTTGCTTAAGAGATCATTAATCTCTTTCTGCAACATTCAAAGTTCGGGACCCCATTCTTTTGAATGAGGTCTTGCTTTCTTGCTGAATTTGTTTTTCATTCAAAATCTTTCCTTTCATACGGTAATGAAAACCATATGTTGTTTTCATTCAGCGTATCGTGCACGGTATAGAAGAACAAAGATTTTCCTTTCATTTAAGTTTTGACATTTTTTGTTCTTTCTGAATCGACTTCGAATTTAAGTTTTCAGTCTTTTTGTATTGTATTTCTTTTTTAAGAAATTTAACTTGTTTATGTTTTTGTTGTATTAAAGAAATAAAATCTTGAACTTGATTTATTTCTTTAACTTATTCTCTTAAATTCAAATAGAATTTCGATTTTTGCATTTGTTTTCAAACCTTACACTATTTGAAAGGATACAGTTGTGTTAGAAAGGAGTTCAAATTCCTCATGGCTTATATTTTAACTAAAGCAAGAATGAAGTTTTAATACAAATACCATTTTGGCAACATGAATCTTGTGGTATTTTGTATTGAACTTTGTCCATCACACGGTCATTTCTATTAGTCTTGAGAAGCTTTTACAAAATAGCGTAGGGAGCCAATACTTCCTCAGATAGCCACTTAAATCAGCTCCTGAATCAATTAAGGCTACGAAAGTTTCCTTATAATCAGGATTGATTTTTAAAGTTATTTTTGTATACCATCTTTGTTTTTGTACTATGTCTACTACTCATGAACAAAAGTATCCACCCTTTTCATTTGTTTCACTAGTTAAGACTTCATTTTTGTTTTCTAAATTTATTAACCTTTCTCCTATACTTTGATTAAAGGTTTTTAATTCATTAATTTGAATTTTTATTTGTTTTACTTCTTCTTGCAAATCCTGAAGAGTTGCAGGTTCTTGCTTCTTATAATATTGAAATATATCTTTCATATTATAAGAACTTGATAAGTTTATTTTAGGTTTTGGCTTTGTATATTGTTGTTCCAATATTTTTCTTATATATTTTGCCTTAGCTTTCTTGTCTTCTATTTGATCTATCATTTCATCAAAAGTTCTTATTCAAGAAGTATCATGTTTATTTGACATAAACAATTTTCTATTTTTTCAATTTCTTTTCAGAATTTGGGATATATCGTCGAAGATCGAACTATTATTCTCAAGATAATACCCTCTTCATTATCCGATAAAAATATTAACTTTACTTTTTGCCAATTTGGGGCTATATGACCTTTGACCACATTTGAAACATCTAACTTTTTTTTATGTTTTTTGTTTTGTTGATTAGGTGTTTTTTAGATTTAAATTTTATCTTTTTAAATCTTTGGAATTTTTTATTATAAGGTAAAATCGCTATAAGGTTTTGATTTTTGAAATTCTGAGAGGGTGCACTACAGAAATTATATTGAGAACAAAAAGAACCTAAGTCTTTTCTAGAGGCTTTAAGGTCTTTTTTAATTTGATATTGAGGCTTAAGTTGTGTACATAACTTAAGACCTTCTCTTTTGACTTCACTTATTAAATTCCACAAGAAAGATCATCATGGAATTGTTCCATAATATCTTTTCTAAGAGTTTCTTGATTTTTTCATTAAAGGCTTTTGGAAGTCCAAAAGAAATCTTTCTTTTCCGTAAAGGAGTCTTCAGTTCCGGGTCTTTGCTATTAGTTTTGCTAAGAACACGTCATGATACCATTTGAAATCCTTAAGTGTTCTACATCTAGTCCATACCTTTATTTTACTTAAAGTATAAATCAACTAGCATCTTTTAAGTTAATAATTTGAGTATAATTTAACTTAAAATCAATTTAAGTTAGTGAACAATACTATTAAGTTCTTCTAAACACATTCTAAGATATTGATGCTAATAAATTAATACTCAACCCGTCCATAACCATAACAAAAACCTAGCCGCTCCTGCCCTCATTTTTTCTCATCTTGTTTTCTTTTAACCCATTTTCCTCAAGCAAGGATGAGTGATTTTTTTGGACATTCTTGGCCTAAAAACACCCCCTTCATCCATTGCTTTCATTTTTCTTGTTTAATAAAATTGTTCTTCTGAAGATTCAAGTTTATCTGCTTTTGTATCACGCTGCCTTTGACTTGTTGACGCCTGGCTACGACTTTTATTTGTCATTGGTTTGTTACGATATGATGTTATTCGGTCGTCTGCTGCGACGCTTTTTTATTACAAAGGAGATGATTCAAACAGTAAGCTTGGAGCCTTGATCAGTTCGAAAATATCAAATTACTGTCATTATGTTTGAAGAATTTGAGATTCCAAGATATTCTTATCACTAGTTATTAAATTTGTAGGCTTTATGCGATTTATTATCCTATTAACGATATTGTTTCATCCTATATGTTTTTTAGCTTATATATCTTTAAATTTATCCATTAATTGCAAGTTTGAATCAATAATATATTTTTTCATAACAAAAAGTCCATAACCCTCACCTTTTAACTCAATAAATTAACACCTATGAAAGTGGCGGTAAAAGACCCTACCAACTTGCAGAGTCATCAATTAGGGGATGGAATTTCCTCCAACTTATGCTCCAGGGGGATTACTTCAAGATTTTATGAAAAGGCACTTGACATGAAAGAATGAAGGCAGATGCTCCTCTCCGATTAAACTTTTTATTTTTTTTATATATGCAATAAAATAATCGGAGATGAAAGTAATTTGCAGCACTCATTTGCATGCACATGTTTCATATTTTCCATATATTTTTTAATCCAAAGAGAAGTGAATTCATTCTGATTTTCAACTTTTATCTCTCTCTACCGGCCCCTTATGCATTAACGAGCATTAATTAGTTCAGAGAATGTTAGAGCGGGAGCAGATAAAGAATTAATCAAAACATCCGCAAGCCCCCACTAAAACTACCAAAATCCATCCAACCACATAAAAACATGCTCCAAATAAAATCAATCATCAAACATATTCCATATTTCGCAGATGTGAAATGTAAATCATGTTCAAATGCAAAATGTAATCGTGGTACAAAGGATCAAATTATGTTGCTGTCAAAATTTACTATATTATTCGTCTCAGATATCCGACCTGAGTAACATAAGCCTATGCCGCTTTGGATCTTGAGTCTTGTTTAATTCCTATTCGAATATACCACAATTCCTTCCTTGAACTAAGAAGGACAAAGAACTTCCACCTGCCATGCACCCATTGAATCTGCTTCTTTACTGCCTTCCTACAGATCAGCATGCAACAGAAGTTAAATGCAGGAATGGCACCAGGCGTTATTACAGAAACAGCTGTAGAATTTTGATTATTGATACATGTACTTTAAACGGGTACAATAATGACCAAGAGAAAACAATGATTCACTTATCCGATCCAGGTACCGGCGAGGAATAATGACTGACTCCATACACCCGCAAACTATAAATTAAAAAAAATTGTACCGTTTTAAATTTTGCCAAAAAAATCCATCAGCTTAACCCAGAAAAGAAGAGTTGGTTGGTCATCTCCATAGCTTTAAACATCCCCAAGGCCGTTGAAAAGGGCACACTCAATAAGATAAGTGCCAAAAAGGCTAGAGCCAAACATGGCTTAGTATTCATCAAATAAGATTGCAGCAATCCCACTGCTTGGCATACATCTTCATTGTAATGTTGATAATATCGCTTCTCCCACTCCATCCAGTTTGAAGGGGGTGACTCCCTCGTCTCCAACATCTTCACTTCCCGAATGCGCATTCTCAGGACGATCATGTTTTCATCCACCAACTTGCCCATATGGTCTCCTCTACTCGCAGCTACAACCCATCTAACCAGAGGTTTCTTTCCAATCACGAGACGTGAAGGATGAAGGTGAATAAGGAGGCAAGTGGGAGAAAGGAATACAGCTGATTCCATCCCTATATATACTCAGAGAGTAATTTGGCTTCAAACAATGTAGCTTCGTAGAAAGATTTCAAAGAGATGTGGAGCTCTTCTAAAATAGAGGCAATATATAGATACAATTACATCCTAAAAATTAGGTCTTAAAAAAGGAAAAACAAATTGTTTCTATATCTATATACAAGATTGGTCAACTAACATAATTTCTAGGATTAATTACACAAATTGTTTCTATATCTATATACAAGATTGATCAACTAACAGGATTTCTAGGATTAATTACTGAATCAATCTAATATTGCAGACACTCCCCCTCAAGTTGGTGCATAGATGTCTATCATGCCCAACTTATCAATTATACCATGAAACACCTTCCCTGAAACTGCCTTTGTGAGCATATCAGCCAATTGACTCTCGGATTGAATAATGAATATATAATCTTTTCATCGAGGTTCTCCTGACGAATGACGATCAACTTCAACATGTTTGCAATCATGTTGAACAGATTTTGTGCAATTTGAATGTGGCTGCCTTATTATCAATGGAGATTCATAGGTGTAGCATACTCAACCCCAAGTCCCTCAAGATATTCCTATCCATAACAATTCAAGATACACCATGAGTCATACTCTCAAATTCACTACAAAGACTGATCTTTCTACTACCTTCTGCTTCTTGCTTTTCCAAGTGACAAGATTACCTTCATAAAAAAGTAAAGTAACCAGATGTGGACCTCTCTGGTTGTTTGATCACCCGCCCAATCGAACTGTATCCTTCAATGTTGGGAGATACCCATTTTCGTAACAACAAACCTTTCCCCCCGAAAGACTCTTAAGTATCTTAAGATTCGGAGACCGCTTCCATATGTTCTTCACTTGGTGCATGCATGAACCGCTCACAACGTCCCAGATATGCTATATCTAGCTCAGGTGTGATAAGTAGATTCACCTTCCAACTAATCGATGACGACCCTGTCCTGTTGGGGTTTGGTCCGGGAGAATTCGAGCTTGTATCTCATTTCCATGGGCATCTCTACTGGCTTGCAACCAAGCACTCGGTTTCGGTTAGGAAGATCTAACACATATTTTTCGCCAGGGAAAGCAAGACTCCATGTTTCGACTAGCTACCTCAATTCCCAAAATATTTAAGTTGCCCGAGATCCTTCATATCAAATTTAGTGGCTAACAATTCCTGGGTAAAGCTTACTTCGCATGGGTCATCTCCCGTCAAGACCATATCATCAACATACACAATTAAAGCTTTATTTTCCTTCTTATGTTTATAAACAAAGTGTGATTTGAGTTACTTTGCTTATAGCCGAACTCCTTCATTGTAGTCGAGAATTTCCCAAACCATGCTCTAGGTGACTGTTTCAGCCCATACAATGACTTTTTTAATTTACAGACTTCACCTTTACATGAAGAACCATTTTTAACTCCGAGTGGTAGCTCCATGTAGACCTCTTCTTCCAAATCTCCATTGAGGAAAGCATTTCTAACATCAAATTGTTACAGAGGCCAGTCTCGATTTGCTACTATAGATATAAGAATGCGAATTGTATTGATCTTAGCCACCGGTGCAAAAGTATCCTAATAGTCTATCCCATGCCTTTGCGCATATCCCTTTGCAACTAGTCGGGCTTTATATCTATCAATACTTCCATCTCGGCTTGAGTTTCACTCAGAACACCCATCTCGCATCTAATTGTCTTCATCTTTGTGGAACAAGTTCCCAGCGGCATTCTTTGTAGGCCTCATCTCTTCGCTTCACGCTCTTCTCCATTCGATCAGCCAATGATCCCACATTACCAGGAATAGAAACTGTGGACAATTGATTAACAAGAAATGCACGATTCAACCTATGAGATGACACATAGTTGTTAATCAGTATTTGGTCTTCGCTTCAAGATCGTCTATATCATTTGAACTCCCTATTCAATCTGTGGATATCTAGAGCCGTATTTTCAGCAGAACATATGTTTCGCACAATTTTCCAAAACAAGATTCATACTTACTGAGGAGGAACATTCTCGGGCTGATTCTTCGCCATCGGTGTAGATGGGGGCAACTCTGAGGGTATCGATGGTGATTCACTCTCAGTTTCATGATTGTGATCACAACCTTGTTGCATAACATGCTTAAAATGTTCATTCACCTCTTCCAACTCAATAAACTCATCACCTCCACCACTCTCTTTTTGAATATTCTCTGCATTCACCTCTTCTAACTTGATAAACTCAAAGACCTCCATTCTTCACTTGAGCCTCCCGAAGAGAGAATTTTTAGACTCCCCCGGGAGTACTAAGGCTCTAATTTCGGGAAAAGAGGCATCTAGAGTCACATAGCTGGTTTGTGGATCATAAAGACCTATATCCTTTTAAAATTCCGTATAGCCAACAAAACACATCAAGCTTTGCACATGGATCAAGTATATTTCAAGATTTTGGGGATGTGAACATATACGGTACATCCAAAACTCTGTGGTTCAAGATTCGGAAGCATGGGGAATTGGAAAGCAAGGATTGCAATCTTGCTGAGGAGTTTGAAAGTCTATTACTGAGAAGGTGTTCGGGTCGATAGGCAACAGATCTTCACAAATTCTTCACCAATACTGCAAATCGAGGCATGTTCATGCCGAAGAGGAGGCACGCACTACCTCCGTGGTTGTCTATTCTTCTCGCCAATCCATTTGTTATGGACATAGGTGCATGAGGTCCGATGACGAATTCCATGGTTGCTCAAAAATTACCGAGAGGCATCTATAAACTCGCACCATTGTCGCGATTGCCAAACACTAATCTACTTTGATACCGGTGTGAGCCATGTTGTGAAAAATTTCGAATGCTAGATCGCATCACTTTTAATAAGTAGGGACACCCAAGTCATTCTAGTGCATTCATCAATAAATGTCACAAAGTAACGAGCTCTAGATATAGAGGGAACCTTTGCAGGACCCCAAACATCAGAGTGAATAACTTCAAAAGGTTCTGAACTTTTATTCAGACTTATACAGAAATACTAGTGTTTCAATGGGCTTCACAAGTGTCACAAAGAAATTCCCTATCATTCAATCCTCAAAATTGTGGTTGCACTTAAGATAACCAAAAGAAAAGATGTCCTAATCTATGGTGCCATAACCATATAGTCAAGCCGAAGCCTGCCTTACCGGCTAGTTTGATTTGCCTCACTGATTTTCGATCCCATTCTCTCGTCAACTCTAGTAGCTTGCCTCCGCCTAACACCATAACCAAGAATTTTCCAAGTTAGAATGTCTTAAAGACACAAAATGAGGGCCAAAAGTTACATTACAAGCGAGAGTTGAAGTAAGTCACAATGTGACAAAAGGTTGTATTCAAGATGGAACAACAAGGACAAGATTCAATGTGAGAGTATTAGACAAGATAATGCATCCTTCCCCGCAATAGGGAGGTGCTACCATTACAAGTGGAAATAATCGATTGAGAAGAAGGAGAATAGATTTAACCGACCGAGTCCCACGTCATGTGATCGGATGCACCTCAGACAATAATCCAAGTTCTATTCTTAGAAGCTGCGTAAAATACAAATGCTTTACCAATAATACCTCGATGGGCAACATTTGCGCAGCAATCTGCTGATTTTCTTCCGACGATGTCATCATAGCTTTCCTACCACCCGAGGCTTTCGAGATGTCCCACCACCCGAACTCATAGCACTCGCACGAGGGTGATGTGGGTTTCGAGGAAAATACGCATACGATGGTTTCGCACTTCTTTGGGATCAAGCCTACTCCCGATACCCATGTCAAACAATAGAGTTTCGCAGAAAAGATTTCAAAGAGATGTATTCTTCTGTAATAGAGGCAATATAGATACAATTACATCCTAAAAATTATATCTCTAAAAAGGAAAACAAATTGTTTCTATCTATATACAAGATTGGTCAACTAACATAATTTCTAGATTAATTACACAAATTGTTTCTATATCTATATACAAGATTGATATCAACTAACGTGGATTTATAGGATTAATTAACATCAATCAACTCCATTATTGCATCGTAATTTAGCAATGAGTGCAATATGTTAATGGTGAAGAAGATGGAGGATGGGAGGACATTTATATATAGAAGGGCATGCATAAAAATGTGGTCACCATAAATGTCTTAGTAGGACGTACCCGAAAAGCCAAAAATTCCAAATAATTGGCACTTCTATTCAGCTAAAAATTTTAAAATTTTAGCAATAATACATGAAATTAAAAATAAACAAGCTAAATGCTGAAGGCATGAAAAACAAAAAGTAAAAAAAAAGAAACCATACGCCCACCTACATCTGAGGTACCTTGTGACGAAGATTCATTGGGATTTTTTTTTACTTATGAGATAAGTTAATTTCAACTGACCAGGAGTAATTCCGGTCAGATGTATGAACTGAGAAAAGGAAAATTTTAAATTTCAATTTTCTAATATATAACATGAAATAATAATAATAATAATGATAATGATAATAATTACACAAAACAAATTGAGAAAAAGAGAACTAAAGAAACATTGTCAAACGGATTAATTGAGAACCTTAAAGAAAAAGTAGGTTTTAGGAAAATAACTCCCACATCATGTCGAGCAACTTTCCGTTTTTTTTCCTTCCCTATCAGTCAACTATATATATATATATATATATATATATATATATATATATATATATATATATATATATATATATATATATATATATATATATAATATTTATTCTGTTTCCAATTCATAATATTTAGATTTAAATAATCTATCTATAATTTTTATATGGATCTCTATTTTTTATTTTTAAAATTTTATAAAAATTATATATAAATTTTATAAAAATTGGGAAATTTTATATTAAAATCTTGAACTTTCATGAATTTTTTGAATATAAATCTTGAACAAAATGTTTGTTTTTAAATATAACAACTTTAATCTAATTATAATTTATCATTGATAACTCAAACGTCATCAAAATGACGTTGTATTTGGCTCTCGCCACATCGTAGACATATAGAGTTTCGAGTCTTGCTGGGATCTAAAATTTATAAAAGTTGTTATATTTAAAAAAACAAATTTTTTGTTCAAAATTTTTAAATATGTGCTATAAAAGTTCAGGATTTAATACACTTTCCATAAAAAAAGGAAGTATCCATATGTACTGAAACTTTTTTTTCTTCAAAATATAAATGGAAGAATAATAAAAAATTACCTTCAATTTCGTTCATCAAACACAGCAATTGTTATACACTGATAAGATGAATGAGCACACAATGAATCAAGGACTCAGATGAATGAATCTGACTTTGTACATGAACCATAATTATGAAGAACCAATGAATTTGAATCTCTGTACATGAATCATATTTATTATTGTACTATAAAGAATCCTATAAATATGGTTTCCCAATGAATGGAAAAAATTAACCTTAAAAAAGATTTGATTTCAGATATATTTCCAGTCCTCTCACTTCTCCCTATATATATATATATATATATATATATATATATATATATTGAAGCTATATTGAAGGACATGGTGTTTAAGCCTATTAAAAAGAAAAAATAGTTATGTTGAAGAACATGTATTGAAAATTATATAGCATGAAGTTATTCATAGCCTGAAGCTACTCAAAGCCTTAAACTATCAATTTCAAGAACCTAAAAGTTTGAAAGATGAAATCCTAAATTTAAATTAAAAACCTGAAGTTCAGATTTTTCTAACTGATTTAAAAGTTTTCTTGTTGTTATTAAGTTGACTTTACGTAAGATTAAATTAAAAAATCTTTATTCGTGAACAAAATGCCTATAGTTGCAGATGAATTAAATAAATATATTAATAATTAAAATAGTAAAATAAAAAATTTAGAAGGATTAATTGAACCTCTTGACCTCTAGGTTCTAATTATAAAAGTATAACAACTTATTGTTTTAATATATTCTTTAATCTTTTTTTTTTCCAACCTGAACTCTCGTAATTTATTCAAAAAAATTATTTATCTTAATTGAAATCCACTTGGCTGCTGTAAATCTTTGAAACACAATTAAAGAAAGAAATAACACATCCAGTGGCCCAGCCAAAAAATAAGTTGAGGGGAGAAAAAAAATACTAAGAGCCTATTTGATTCATATTTTTGAAAATTGTTTATTGTTTTCAAAAATAAAGAAAACATGGATAATATATTTGGTTCCCAATTTTTTTTTTGTCTGAAAAACATAGAGTACATAGAAAACGCTAAATTCAGAGGACAATAACAATTTTCAAAGAACATCCAAATAGTGTTCTTTGTATTTTAAAAAACTATTATGAAAAACAATTTTCAAAAACACGAACAAAACATCCCCTAAGGTTCCATTTGAACCCAGAAAGTAGTTGGGAAAGAAAATAAAGAGGAAAGCAAGCAGAAAGGAAATAAAATTTTGAAGAAAATTAAAAAAAAAGGTTTAAACTTGATAAATTAATTCTATATTTTTATTCAAATTTATTTTATTTGTTTCTCTTTTATGGTTAAATACACGATATTCATATTAAACTCAAATCCTATATGTTTGAGCTATTAGGAGAGTTGATCATTAATTTAATATGATATCATAGCTTGGTCTGATACCACTTCTCTGTAATTTATTCTCTATTTATTCTTGTAAGTTCAATGATGTCTCGATTTAGTTTGTTTGACTCTAACATGCATGTATGAGGCCTAAGAAAATATGTAAAATTTTGAGGAATTTTAATTATATTTTATATTTTCTACCGTAAAAACAAACATGAGAAAATCATTTTCCTTAGTATTTTGCTATGACTAAGGTTTTGCTTGGTTTACGGAAAGTACTAAGGAAAGAAAAAATGCTAATGAAAATGATTTTTTTATGTTTGGATGTCTAATGAAAAATCTCAAAGAAAATCAAATGTACGCAAAATTATTTAGAAACTTAAGCATTTTATAGTTATTTAATCTTTATAATGAAAAATGAAAATAAATAAAAAGAGTTTGAAGTACTAAAAAAAAAAAATTATACATTTGATTTAATTTTATTTTTTTCTTTCCTTCTACTTTTCATCTCTTTTTTACCTTGCATTTTTCCCCAATTTTTTGATGATGAAACATGCCTAAATTAATATCAGAGGTCAAAAAATAAAGTATAAAACATTTGCATGGTTAAATGATAATTAGATTTTACTTTGAATTTAAACATCTGGGTTTAAATGTTTATGCAAGCAAATGTTTTTCCATAATTTGATGGGGCTAAGAAAATTTTGGACACATCCCCACAGGATCGCATTAAGGCCTTAATATTGCTTCTCCATCATATTAATGAAGGCCTGAAAAGTGAACATCTTAATATCAATGATTTATTGATATTATGGGACAATTTGAAAGAAATATATGACCATCAAAACATTATAATACTTTAGAAAGCCCATTATGATTGGTTCATTTAAGATTACAAGATTTCAAATTTGTCAATGATTATAACTCAGCCTTCTTTAAAATTACTTCTCAATCACTTAAGTTATGTGGAGGAAATGTATAGTTCCTGAGGGTTATAGCAGTAAAACAATAAGGGATACTTAATGTCACCCATCATGTGTATTTGATGAGAAAGCTTCTTTACCTCTATTTCACCGTCTCTTTCCCGGCCCGGCTATTTTCACCCCTACTCCAGCCTTTCTTCCCATCTATTATCCAACTATAGCTACTTCATCTTCTCCCTAGTTGCCCATTTCTCATCCCTCTCAATCCTTATAGTTGACTTCTGATGCTTTACCCGAGCCTATTCAGGTGCCCTTTATAGACAGCTCCTCCAACTCTTCCTACCTGCCTTCAACACCTCCAACTCCATCCTCTCTTCACTGGCTCCATCTGCTATAAACTGTCATCCAACAATAACAAGAGAAAAGGATGGCTTCTTTAAAAAGTGGGCTCTCATCTCTCAAACTGAGCCTACATCTTATTCACAAGCAGCCAAGAATTCTAACTAGTCCCAAGCTATGCAGCAAGAGTTTGTTGCTTTCATCCGCAATCAGACTTGGCACCTTGCTCTCCACCACTCAATTGCTACATTGTGGACTGTGTTGAAGTTTGAACTTCATTTTCGATTTTCAGGCTTAGTTGAAATGATTTTGGTTTTTAGGTTTTGGGCTTAGTAGTTTAAATGAAAGCCCAAATTATTTGAAACATATTAGCCAAACTTCAAGCCTTTTCTATATATTTTCAGAGTTCTCTAGAATGAGGGTAGGATAGGAATTTTGTAGAGAATTCTAGAGACTCATTTGTAACCATTAGATTAGATTTGTGTTGACACAACCCTAGCCATTGGTTGAGGAGGTTCTACTTGTATAAATAGGGGTGACCTCCTTGAGCTTGTAACAAGCCAAAGACAAGAAGCCTTCAATAATGCAAGTAGTCTTTCTCATTTTCAAGTTCTTCCTCCCTCTTCCTTCCAACAAAGTGGTATCAAAGCTAGGTTATTGGGTCTCTAGAAATTTTAGTATGCTTTGTGATTGTTGCATTAACTGATCATCCACATTAGAATTTTTTTTTTTGAGATCAATCTCATTAACTTAGAGAGTTGGAGTCTTGATTCCCTTTTAGGTTTTCAGGTGTCGTATTTTGTTCGTCCATTCAGAGCTTTCAAATTCTAGCTTGAAGATTCTTTCTATAGACCTGGTGAGTAGCAGCATTGTTCCGTTCCAAGTCCCAACACTCAACAAGAGCAACTATGACAATTGGAGTATCAAGATGAAAGCCCTCCTTGGATCACAAGATGTGTGGGAGATAGTAGAGAAAGGCCACAAAGAATCGGAAAATGAAGGCACTATAAGAAAAAGGAATTTCATAGACAGTTTTTCCCTATCAAGATAGGGTATATCTATCAAGATAAGTTAGTCTTCATATATGTCATCTATACCAGTGTCAAGAAAGGTTTAAAAATAGCTTGACATATGAATATGCTAAGGTTGTCTCTATTTCTATCGATGATAAAATTTTAAGAAATTCCACATATGTTAAGATTGCTTGATTTGATGTCAAGGTTACCTCATTCTTCTATTAACATTACTCCAACAGGTGTCAAGGTTAAGTATTAGTTATGTTAATAATAGTTTTTCTGTAAATTATAATCATCTCACATTAGTATCATATATCATAATTTCCATTTTATCTATCAAGGTTTCCTATGCAATTAATAATATTTTATTATAGTTTCAATTTTAAATTTAAAATGAACAATATAGCATATGAAACTTGTTTCCATATTAAAATCGGTTCCTATTATACTATAACTTGCTGATATTTTCAAAGGGCACAACCAGCACACACTCAATCATTCAAGAACAATGAACTAAAGCTGTATGCAAATGTGAGAGCTATCCGTATGTGCTTAAATTGAAATACAAGTAATTTGATCTTATGATTGAAGTGTATGTTAGAAAATGTAGAATCCCAAAAAATTTAAAATTTTCTAAAAGTATAAAATTAAATAATAAATTGATGATATGACTCAGGGAAGCCTAGAAAACTCCCTAGAGTTCGACTGACAAAACGAACTGTGTTGTTGAGTCCGTCTCACGAAAACGAGTAACTTAGAAAAGTTTCATTGAATTCCTAGGCAGTGGAAATTTTTTATGAATTTTTTTTTAAGTTAGGTATCTAGTAACCCCAAGGACGAGATTTTCTTAAAAATCTAGAGAGTTAGGAAATGACTTGAGTTAAGTTCATTTAAAATAAATTGAACTGAGACGAAAATAAATTGTTTCGGGACAGAAACAACCCGACGAGTCTGACGCGATAAGAAAGTGGCCCCACGTCCAACTTATGCTTAAAGAGACAAAAAAAGGGAAAAAGCTCATTTTTGGAGTGTGAAAACGGCAATGAGGGGAGAAGAGATAGAGGAGAAAATCTCCACCTTCTCTCTTACGATCATGAGATCGATGGTCGAACTGCCGAGCTAAGAGCCTAAAGTCATCACTGAATTAGGCATGCGTATCGACAACACGCACACTCGAAGATTTCGTGTTTGGAGAAGAGTTAGTGAGAGAAGCTCTACCCTTCTCTAATATTTACGTACATCATGCTCAGCCTGGCCGGGCCAAGACTTAGTAGCCTGAGTACTGGCTTAAGGCACTGTGGACACCAAAATCAAGAATTCGCGAAGATTCGGTGTGGTTCGTGAAGGACGTGGGTCTCGGGTCTTCAGGACTCCAAAAAGTTTCATCTTCGCTCTATGAGGTAAGGAACCTTCCTACTCTAATTTATATTTCATATAAATACTGTTTTGGTCTTGGTTGAGCCCTAGGTCATTTGGTTGTGTCTCTCTGACAAAACTGAATTTTTCTCGGTTTGGAGCCATGACTAGTTTTTCAAGTAGTTTAGCTGACAGGCTGGAATGTGATTAAAGCCAAATGTTTATGGCTGAATTATGGACTCAATTGGGACCCAGTCTGCTAAGTTAGGTGAAAGGGTTGTTTCCGGGATGAGTTTGGGTAGGGAAAATAGCATGTACTCTGGATTTAAAGGAGCCTGGAAGGCAATTTTCAGGTTTTATGCGCCTGCCCAACAAGACTGGTTGTGGCAAGGCCCAACTTTGGATGACCGTAACTTTCTCGTCCGAGCTATGTTTTAGGTGTTTTGACCTATGGAAAAGCCCTTGAGTCTAGGAATTCATCCATATCTTGGATAAAATTTGAACTCGTATTTGGTCCGAAATGATGAAAAACAAGAGGCCCCGCCGGTTCCGTGAGTCGGGCCACTATTCATACGAGGCTCCAACTTGACGACCATAACTTTCTCAATTGAGTCTGCTTTAGGTGTTCTTGGACTCTGCGGAAAGATATTGGAGTCTAGAATCTGACCACATGCTTTTCAATGGAAATTGGTGCTCACATAAGTGTTAAAAATTGATTGTTAAGAACAAGTGTGATACTATTTGTTGTGTGGATGTGAGGAGTCAGGTGTCGGGCGGCCATTACATGGCAGGTTGTAGGCTATCTTATGTGCATGATATGTCATGAATTAGCCTATGAAATGAGGTGTGTCATTACTTGACTAGGTAGTGACTTGATGAAATGTTAACATGTGTTTGTGTGATTGATTGAAATGACATCTCTTGGTTAAGAGGTGTCAAAGCTTAGATGTCAATATGTGCTCTAACATATTGGGTTTGTGATGTGTTTTGTGTGGACATGGCTATTCCATATATGTTGTATGGGCATTATGTGCCATGATGTAGCCTAGGGATTTGAATATGACATTACTTGTCTAGGTAGTAGTTGGAATGATGTTGATGCATGCTTGTTTGATGTGTTGACATGAATGTTATAAATGTTAGTATGACTGCATGTATATTAACGTTTAATGAATGTGTGGACTTTTGTGTGCATTAGACATGATTGTCCATGGTACACGGTGTAATGTACGGTATAGGGTGTCCATGTAGAGGTCTTTATACATTGGGCATGACTTAGAGTGCAATGGCACAATTACATTGCACTGGTGCACGGGGACATCGCATGGTATGGGTGTGAGTGCATGGGAAAATCAGCATTGTGTTTAGTGTTGATGTTGGTTTCGATCTAGGGACAAAGTCCTAAAAGGTCTCATGAATGATCGGAGGTTGCCTAACATGGCTTTTGAACAAAGCGGTTTTATCGGAGGGTTGTCCACATAATTATTATCGGAGTATGTCCACTAATTTATATTGGAGGGTTGTCCACATAATTATTATCGGAGTATGTCCAAAACAATAAAATTGTATCGGAAGGTTGTCCGAAGAATTGTGTATGGAAATCATCCAACAATTCACGTCGGAGAGGCCCATGAATTGTTTCGGAGAGTTATCCAACAAATTCACCTCGGAGGATTGTCCAACGTATTTCTATCGGAGGGTTGCCCACAAGTAAAACAAATATTTTTTGCTTGAAACTGCTTTCATACATGGCATATCGCATGCTGAGAAGCTCGTGAAGACTTGGTACAGGGATCATGAGGAGTAGCATCTCATTCATGTCATGTAGATTCCATTATAGGATTGACATAATCGTGATTGGAATGTGCTTGTGGCATGACCATTGCATGTGTACTTAGGTGGGGAGTAGCCCTTGTAGGATTTCACTCTACTAGACATTGCTCACCCAGTCGTGGGACCCTCCTTTCAGGTATAGGAGATGTGCAGGGAGATGGCGCTCACTAGAGGCCGATAATGAGAAGAAAGCCGGATTGTGGCTTTGATTTATATTTTAAAACATGTATTAGAATTCTTAATTTTGATATATGTTTTGTATAAGAGTGGGGTAAATTTAAACTCTTATGGACTATGGTCCTATAGTCATGTGCTTATATGTTTTAGTATGGATAAATGGGCCCTATGTGGCCATTTTTACTCGTATGTGGACCTGGTGTGGTCATTGTATAATATTGGGACAAAGGCTGCGTGATTGCACAGCTGCATTTGTGCAGCCCAGCACAGCGGCACTCTCACCGATTTTCGTTAAATCCCATTCCGCGGTGCACTAATGGTGTGGTGTCAGTTACCCGACATCCACGAATCTTTCCGCTGGCCGACGATTGTCAACGGACCCCCGGGATTTGGGGCATCACAGAAATTCTCTTCATTAATGATTGATCATTAAACTTAAGTGTCATCATTTATGAAAACTACTGTTGGAAATAATGAGCCATAAAATTCATTGAGTTTTGGATTGACTGTGGACAATCAAATTCTTCTTTTCTTTGCTTGAGGACAAACAAAACTTTAAATTTGGGAGAGTTTGATAAGCATGAATTTTATGGTTATGTTTTTATCCATTTTTGCAAGATTTTTTATGTTGAATACTTGTTTTAAATGCAAATTATGGATACTTTACCAAATTTAGTGTTCTTACAGGAATATCATGAAAAACAAAGAAAACAGCATGAAAATAACAAAAAATGGCCAAAATTCCAAAGTCGCAACATTAGTTGAGGAATGCTGCTACATCATATCAGAGTCACGACATCGGGTGAAGAATGTCAGAACATCATATCGGAACGCATATCAGAAGAATGTTGCTGACATCATATCAAAGTCGACACGGTGAAGATTTGTATTAGCAATAATAGTCGTGAGTCGCGGATGATTTGGTCAAGGGATGCACTGTAAGGATCAAAGATCGAGAGTCGCGACATTAGAATTTAGCGACAACATTCAAAGTCACGACACCTACTCAAGAATCGCGACACCACATTAGTTATGACATCAGAACAAGGTAGAGTTGCGACACTAATTCCAGAGTCACGACTTTAACAATGACATCATAGAAGAGTCGCAACATCGACACTCAGAGTCGCGACATCGATACTCAGTGTCGCGACATTGTATAGATAAGTAAAATCAGGAGTCGCGACACCAAAAGTAGAGCCGCAACATCACAGCAAAAATGTCACGACATGAGTCGTGACATTAGGCTCAACTAAGGCAGATCCTTGGACTTTTTCTAAGTCCACATTATCCGCTGCTTGAGGCCTAACTAATAGGCCTATAATGTAGAAGCGTAGGTAGAGTGCGTAGCTTTTTGGGAACCAACTTCATAATTTCTTGAAAAAGAAGACACTATGAAAGAGAGCTTCAAAGCTCACCTAACTTAGTTGAATAAGCTCTTGTTGGTGAAGCAGACATTCGGTCTCTTTTTCTTTACTTTATGTTTCTAATTTCAACCTTATGAACTCGCTCAATCATCTTAGGATTGATGTTTGAGAGTTTGGGAAATTGAAAGACTAACTAATTTGATGAATGAATTGAATTAATTCATTACAAATCAATTGTCGTTTGATGATTGATTAAGTTTTTTATATGACCGGGATAAAGATTTGTTTCTTAAGCTTCATTATTCTGTAAGAAATCTTAATTTTTATGCTTTAGATCTCTTCTCATAGATCCCCTTAAAAGTGATAGTTGAGGTGTGATTAAGTGAGTTGGATCCTAGATTATTTTGTTCTTGAACTGAATATTGGAGTGTTGTTCTTCTTTTTAGTTTGAAGGCATCAACCTCAGAACCATGGAGTCGAGATGTGAACCACTAGAGGGTAGTGATTTACCTCAGATTGATGGGATTTGTTGACTCGGGTTTGAGGATCAAGTCTCATTCAGCTCATGAAATTGACTCGGAATCCTTGGTTTGAGGCCATTTCTTCCTTAAGGGACCCATTTGCAAAGTAATGGCTTAAGCACTTGAACTTGGTTGAGAGATTGTGTTTCGTAGTGTGAAAAAGTTAGATTTGTGGAAGTTAGTCAGATCTAACCAGCACTCTCGAAAGCAATGACCAATTAATTAGATTTGACTATACTCTTTTGGAACCTGTTGTGTTTTGATGCAATTAACCCATTCCAAATTCTATCATTATTTGAAAGACTAAAAACATTGCATAAGAACAAAAGAACAAAAAACATTTATTTTTAGTATTAATTTCAATATCTTTACACTCAGATTTATAGCTCAAATAGTGACGAACTTGAGTAATCAAGGTGCTCAGTCAAGATTCTGTTATGTAGATCCTTGTGGAAATGATATACGGACTCCTAGAGTCCACTTTATTACTTGTACGACCTGTGCACCTGCAGACATTCGAGGCCTAGTTCATTTTACAAGGTTATGTTAATTTGAGAGGCACTGGAATGCCCTATGTTAAATACTACTTTCTCTTATATTAATTTGCCTCGTGAAGAGTTGTATAAGTTTAGACCTTGGAAAGAACTGGGTAGGCACATGAACACACAATCAACAAGTTTTTGGCGCTGCTGTCGAGGATCGAACTAGAATTTAAGATTGATATTCAGATAAAAAAAAAAAGAGTTGTCAATTTGAGAAATTTTTAAATTTCAGTTATTTCAGTTTTTACCATAGTTAGATGTTGAATTTGTTATCTTCGAGAAATTTGTGCTAATTTTTCTGTATTATAGTAGCATATTTGTTTGTGTTTGATTTTTTTTTTTTTAAAAGTAAGATTCTTATGATAGTTAGGTTATATTCCTTATTTGTAAGTTGTAATTTAGTTTTCAGCTTATATTACTCTATTTTTGGTATTTTCTTTTAGTTGGTCAGTATTTTGAATTCATTAAGCTATCATTAAATCATGTATTGATCGATTTTGTCAAGATCTAACTATGACATCGCTTGCATTTGAGGCAATTATTTATGCATAAAAGAAAAGGAGCCGAAGTTGTTGTCACTGACCTTGAAATTGAAAGAGAACATTAACAAGGTTGAGGAAGTTGAAAATTACTGAATAAGAAGGGATGGTTGGACAAGAAGACATGGGAGATAACACTCAAGAGGTAACTCTAAATAGGACCAATGCAAGGCAGAGGACTATGGAAGACCTATGAAGGCCGGTTATTAGATAAGACTATTCTGCTGTGGGAGCACCTGTTGTGGATGCTAATAATTTTAAGCTAAAACTAGCCTTAATCACCATGGTGCAACAAAATTAGTTCATGGGGCACCCTTCTGAGGATCCTAATCTGTACATGGGGAGGTTTCTAAGGATGTTCAATACAGTCAAGATGAATGGAGTGAGATCAGATGTAATCAAGTTGCAGTTATTCCCATTTTCTTTGAGGGATACAATAGCAACTTGGTTTGAATCCTTACCTTATGGTTCAGTCAATACTTGGGAAGAGATTGTTGAAGCTTATATGGAAAGATTTTTCCCACCAACCCTTACATCCGACAAGAAGGA
This sequence comes from Tetrastigma voinierianum, assembly GCA_016808115.1. Taxonomy (NCBI): domain Eukaryota; kingdom Viridiplantae; phylum Streptophyta; class Magnoliopsida; order Vitales; family Vitaceae; genus Tetrastigma; species Tetrastigma voinierianum. The sequence continues at coordinate 55,630 of JAEQBH010000407.1, forward strand.
GATAATTTCCTTTAAGCAAGGAGAAGATGAAAGCCTCTACAATGCTTGGGAGAGGTGCAAGAAGCTGCTAAAGAGGTGTCTAATGCATGGCATTGACCAGATCACTCAAATAAGCATGGACCAGATCACTCAGATAGTACATTTTCTACCATGCCATGAATTACTCTTCCACTGGTGTCATTGATGTAGCTTGTTATGGTGCATTCAAGAGAAAGAGTGCTAGAAAGGCTAACCAGATCATAGAAGAATTGGAAAAGTGTAATTATAGAACTCTTTCTAAAGTTTCAGGGGGTAATGGAAGATGTAGAGTTGGAGGTGTGCCAGAATCGAACAAAATGGTTCCAGTGAAGCTAAGCTTGATGCTATTATGAATAGGCTAAATAGCCGATAGAGGAGGAGCCATAATGTAAACAAAGTGGGATTGATGCAAGGAGAAGAGGCAGATCAAGAAGTGGCTCAGGAGGGAGCTTATTAGCTTGAGGAGTGCAATTACCTTAATGAGGGGAGGAGTTACCACTTCAAACCAAACCTCAACCTGCCAACACATTACACACCTGCCTTGAGATATCATGAGAACCTCTCATATGGAAGAGGAACCCATCAAGGCCAAGGACCAAGGCCTAACCAACACAACAATCAACAGTATGCACCAACACCAGCTTACTAAGGCCAAGGATCAAAACCACATAACAAGACAACCAACAACACCATTAATGCCTATCACCATCAGTTATCAAAGGCAAAATTAGGGCAATCTAAGACCTGGTCACCAAGAGAAAAAGAGAACTCAAACTTTTAAGGAGCTGATGCTTGGGTATATGGCTGATATTAAGAAAATTATCACCAACCATGAGCAAAGAATTACTAACATAGATATCTTTCAAGCCAATACTACGCCTCAATTTAAAAACTTAGAGACACGTGGCAAATGGGCCCTTTCCTTGCAAAAACAATCCAAGGACACTTTTCCAAGGGACACTCAGAAAAACCTTAAGGATTGTTTGGTTGTAACACTAAGGAGTGGGAAGGAAGAGAGCAAGAAAAAGGAGAAAGAAATTGGGAATGAAGAAGTTATAAAGGAAGAGAGAAATCAAAAACTGGAAGTTGAAAAGGATGCAGCTGAATCATCTAAGAGAGACCTATCAGAGGAAGAAAAGAATGAAGAGAGTATATAAAAGGAAAAGCCTCAAAAGGAGGAGATGAGAGTGTACAGGCCTCCCCTACCATTTCCCTTAAGGCTGAAGTAAGCCAAAATTGATGAACAATTTAGAAGATTTGTAAATATGTTTAAGAAGTTGGAAATCAGATCTTGTTTAAGTTTTGGCTCAAATAAATTATAAAATTCATGAAAGACATCGTTGAAGAAGAGGGAAGCTAGATGATTATGTAGAACGGGAAGTTTGAACCTTAGCAAATTGTAGTGCTGTAATTCAGAGGAGAATGCCTCAAAAGATGCAAGACCCTGTAAGTTTCACCACCCCTTGTGCCATAGGGAACCATGACTTGAAGGGTTTTTAGACTCAAATAAGCATCAACCTTATCCCTTTATCAATGGCAAGAAGATTAAGTTTGGGGGACTTAGCTCCCACCAATCTAACACTCCAAATGGCATATAGATTTGTTGTTAAACTTTAGGGAATTGTAGAAAATGTGTTGGTCAAGGTAGGGAAAATTTTTTTCCTAGTTGATTTTGTGGTCATCAATATGGAAGAAGATAAGCATGTTCCTACCGCTTGAAGACCAGTCACTAGTGCAGCTCTAATTGATGTAAAAAAAGGAGAGTTGACTTTGAGAGTTGGGGAGGAGGATGTGAAATTCAACTTAAACCAAAGTCTAAAGCAGTATGACAATGAAGAGGTTCACTGCATGAGAATTGAAGAAATTTTTGTTGAGAAAAATGAAGAGAGTGAAGCTGAAGATATGACTGAAAATGAAGAGGAAAATGAGCAACATGGAACTGAGGAAGAGTTGCTAAAATTCATGCTAGAAGTGGCTAAGGATGAAGAAACACAGAACAAGGAAGAGCTGGAAGCAAATGTGGAGAAGAAGAGTTCAGATGGGCTAGTGCTTAAGGAGCTACATGAGCACTTAAAATATGTATTTTTGGGAAATGAGAGATCACAATCTGTGATCATAACTGCTGATTTAACACTGGAAGAAGAGAAAGAAGTAGTGGAGACATTGAAACAGTACAAGGAAGCTATATCTTGGGTTGTGGGTGATTTGAAGGGAATAAATCCTTCCTACGGATGCACAAAATTTAATGGAGGAGAAATGCGAAGACTTTACTGAAAGCATTACTATTCATTTTTATATAGACTAAAAAACCCCTTAAATTCACATAGTTGTAAGAGCTTTACATTTCTCTTGCATCCATGTCACTTTGGATAAATTTGCTTAATAAAATATTTCTTTCAGAAGGTTCATGATTTAAAAATAAGGGTTTAGTCTATGACACTGCAAGTGCACAGGTCATACAAGTAGTAAAATCTGAATGTAAGTCCAGGTATCATTCCCACAGAGATTGGTACGAATTAAAGATCAACTACCCCAACTACTAAAATTCCATGCTATTTGGACTAAAAACTCAAAATGGAAGTCAGATTCAGAAAATAAAGATTCTCGGACTATTAACTACTGTTTAACCGAGCTTAAAACAAATTAAATGACTAAAAAATAAATTGTAACTAAAATACGACCGAATCGCTTCCCGTGAGAAACGAAAACTATCGTGAGTTACAATGAAAACAGCCAATTCCTACACTCAAAATACGCTTGCTCGCTTTCGCGTATGGACTGGCTTGTCCAAGATTTCCTATACTGAATTGATTTTCCATATTCAATTCTATTGATACCCTTGCTTTCTCGAAGACAAGATCAAACCAGCTACTTGTATTCCCAATCCTCTTGCAAGATCTCGTATTTTCTTTCAATACTTCTTCACACCTATTTCTTGCTGGGACAAAGCAGACCTTTGCATTTTCCTCGCATTTTCGCAAAGTTTCTACCACTTAAAAGGTGGCTCAACCTGTGATCTATTAATGCTCTTTTTCCCTTGATTAGATCTCACTTAACACCTAGGTTAAGAACTTGCTCTTAGATTATAGGAACTCTCCTGATCATTTATATTGTTAAATACCCCTCCAACTTCAATTATGAGCTAACGGGGGATTTATCAAAATAAACTCTCAAAGCTTAGCAGCTTCATCAATGGTAGTCTAAGAAGCATACCCAGAAAGAATGCTCACTGTGAATTCCGCCTCTCGTGTCACGCAGAAGGCAACCCGGATATCGAGCAAGATACATTCCTCAACCGGCATTGGGTACTACTATCGGGAACTTCTATCAATTCAAAACGACACCAAATAAGTAAATTCGGAACCCAAATAAGTTCTCCAAATTGATGCAGAAAGACCGTAATCCAATGCAATCAAATCTAGCTGGCTCGACACGTGATTGCGACTAAGAACGAGTAACCCATCACGTACAACCAATCGTAATTTCGCAATAAATCAAAAGAAATGAATTTTAAATTTGTCTAGATTTATAAATTTTCGCAAAGTAATTTAAGAAGAAAATAACATAACAAACAATAGCTCCATTTTTGTTTATGCACAGTCATAGACCAAATCCAAAAGAAATTAACTAAAAATAAATAAAAATATACTCTAAACTATACACTGAGTTCCTCTCCTTTCCCCTTTTTCTAGGTAGTGAAGACGGAAGCTACTTTACTATTCTAACACTGTCTATTTATATTGTCAAAAGGAATTGGGCCGAATCCCCAAAAAGCTCTAGGTGGAATTCCCAAAGAAAGCCCAGCTCACTATCCTATGTCGCGACCTCAAGTGGATGTCGCGACATGGATTTCCTTGTTTCGCTTCTTGTTCAATCAAGACTGTTGTTTCTTTTTGGCAAACTGCATTCCTTGTCGTTGCATGGATTAATGGTCGCGATTATCGCTTGTAGTCGCAAACTTGTTTGCTCGTTAAGCCTGCACTAATGTCGCAGTCCGTGTGGTTTCATGTCACGACATCATCAGTTTCTTTCTCCCCGGCTTCGAGTCGCGACCGCTTTAGGTTGTGACCACCTTTCTGTTTGTATGATGACTTCAGGTCATAACTTTCTTTTCCTGGTCACGATTGTGTTGGTGGTCTTTTGCCTTCATAGGTTTCAAATTCACATCGCGACCTCCAAGTGATGTCGCGACTTCTTTTGATGTCCATTTCTTTTCTTCCTACGCAACCCTCATTAAGGTAACCACTTCCTCTTTTTCAACCTCTATTCCAAGTTACACCTCAAGGTGATGTCTGAACCTCATGTTGTTCTTCTTCTAGCCGCTGTGAGTCCCAATTGCTCAAAAGTAGTCGCGACCTTGATTTCTTCAAGCCGCCTCTTTCTTCAGTTATGCACTAATGAGTGGTCGCGACATCAAGCCATGGTCTTTGATTATTAAATGGTTGCAACTTTCAGTTTCTTATTAAGGACTTTGTTTGGCTTCTTTCCAGGTTGCGACCCTTTTTTGTTCTTCAACTCTAAATTTGGTTGCAACTTCAATCTTCCTGTTGAGACTTCAGTTCCTGTTTTTATGTCGCGACCTCAAATGGAGCCTTCATTTAAAAACTAGTTGCAACTTTTTTTCTTTGTAGAGACTTCATGGCCTCTATTGGTGGGATCCATGTCGCACATCGTGAGACGCCGTGACCTCGCATATTCAATTACGCCATGACATCAAGCAGGTGTTGCAACCTTTTCATTTGTCGCTTTGTCATTCTCGTCGCAAAGTTTAATCTTCAAGTCACGACTTCGCTTGCTACAAATTTCTTTCTATTTCCCAAAATTGATTTTATGATGTAGTGACTTGAAATGACTGAAAACTGCTTCCTATCGCGACCCAATTTTCGCTGCGACTTCATTACTGCCAGGCCGGTGGTCTCTTTGGTTTTTGTCGAGATTTTAGCTTCGCGTATTTTCCCGCAAAATTAAATTATAAATATCCACACATTTCTGCATACAAATCAACATTTATCTTGTAATATGCTCAGAAAAATGGATTAAAAATAAGATGAGTTTTTGGACTCATCAAGCATCAAAGGAGACTAAATCCAAAGATGAAGGAAGTGGTAAAAAATGAGGTACTAAATTGGCTTAATGTAGGCTTCATCTATGCCATCTTAGACAGCCCTTAGGTGAGTCCTATCCATGTCAGGCCTAAGAAGGTGGATCACAAAGGATAAAGAATGAGAAGAACAAACTCATCCTAACTAGAAGGCAGACAGGGTGTGTATTGATTATACAAAACTAACATAGCCACTATGAAAGACCACTATCCCCTCAACTAGCTGATCAAATGTCGACGCATTAGTCGACAATCCAACTATGGCTTCGATGGCTATTCTAGGTACAATCAGATAGCTATAGCTCTTGAAGATAAAGAGAAAACCACATTCACTTGTCCCTATGAGACTTTTTCTTTTAGAAGAATGCCTTTTAGGCTATGTAATGCACTAGCCACATTCCAAAGATGCATGATGTCAATTTTCTCTGCTATGGTAGAGGAGATAATGGAGATTTTTATGGATGACTTCTTTGTTTTTGGGTCAAGTTTCAGAGATTGTTTGAAGACCTTGGTCACTATGCTTCAAAGGTGTAAGGAGAAGAACTTAACTTTGAATTGGGTGAAGTGCCACTTTATGGTTAAGGAAGGAATTGTGCTTGTGCAGAAAATATTAGCAGCTGGGCTGGAAGTGGACCAAACTAAGATATCAGTCATCAGCACCGTACTGCCACCATCTAATGTTAAGGGTGTGAGGAGTTTCTTAGGCCATTATGGCTTTTACAGAAGATTCATCAAGGACTTCTCCAAGATAGCAAAACCCTTGTGTAAATTATTGGAGAAGGAAGCAGTTTTTTAATTTAGCAAGGAATGCTTGGAGGCATTTGAAAGCATAAAAGAAAAGTTGATCTCAGGACCAGTCATAGCAGCACCTGAATGGGGGAAAGAATTTGAAATCATGTGTGATGCTAGTGAATATGCCATAGGGGTAGTCCTTGGATAGAGGAGAGACAAAATGTTTAGGGCAATCTACTACTCAAGCAAGACTTTCAATGAGGCATAAGAAAACTACTCAACAATAGAGAAAGAAATACTAGCTATAGTGTTTGCTTGTGAGAAATTCAGACCATACATCTTAGGATCCTAATGCATAGTTCTGATGATCAGCTACAGCCATTAGATACCTCGTAGGTAAAAAAGGATGCTAGGCAGGTTAATCGGATGGAGTCACACCATTGCTTTGTAGGAATTTGATATGGAAATCGAGAGCGAAGAGGAGTGACAATGTGATAGGCGATCCTTGTCAAAAGGTTAAAACTCTTTCAAAGGAATAGAAAGAGCAAGGTACAAGATGGCTTTCGATGAGCAATGCTTTGAAATTCGACATTCAAGCGCCTGGTTTGCTAACCTTACGATGAACTCTTAACGTGAAGTCGCGTATGCCATATGAGGTGGTAAACCTGGTAGCCCATTTGGAAAGACATCCTGAAACTTCCTGACCATTAGAATATCTACGATGTCCTTCTACACTTCTCCTTATTGTGAAGGTAACCTAAAAAGCTTATTGACCCCTTTCTGTTATACGATAACATGGATCAAAGGTATGAATGGAAAGCTAACACACTTTCCCTGACAAAGCAATTTCAAAACCACATGGCAAGCAATGTTATCTTACGGTGATGACAATCATTAGAGCCTTATCTGATGATAACTGATCTATTCCCAGATTACATCATTACGAACATGTCTAAAACTCTCGAGTCACCACGGATTGCTTTATCGTGAGAGTAATCCTCTTACAAATCTTGTCACTCTAGAGTTCCTTACCACAGAGACTCTCAATAATTAATAGGTTTCTACTCTCTCCACTTTCAATCCCCATTAGTCGACCTGAATGCAGAAATAAAGAATAGGTAGGACCGGTGTCAAATAAAACACGCATCCAAGTGCTATACACCGAGATCATACCTTCCACTAGGAGAGCATCCTTCTCTGGTTCTGATGGGGTTAGAGCATAAACTTTGGCTGCTACTTGTCTCCCTCTGCCTCTAGCACTCGACCCTTGAGATGATCACATCTAACTACCCATAGCAAGTGTCCTAGCTCCCTTCGTAGCTAGGGGAAATTGAGGTGCTTGATAGTTGGGCAACTGAAATTGGGGAGGCTGAAATGGTATAGCTGACTGTGGCTGGGAGGTTCCTTGAGATTGGAACCGTCCTTAAGAGGTACCCCTCAATGGGCAAGCCCTCCATAAATGATCTCTTACCCCACATCCATAACACACTCTGTTGGTTGTTACCATTGGAAATCTTGCCATCATCCCGTGAAACAATAGGCATCCCTCCTCTTTATTCATTCGCGTTGTCTTTGTTGCTGAGATTTTGGAGCTTTGTTGAGAACTTTCTCCCTACCTTATGTTTCCCTTTCCTATCCTTTCTTTATCTAGATTTGATAAGAACGATGTCCCATTCCTGATAGGGCTCTCTTGACTAATTGATAATCATGATGGCAATGGACTACCCCAATATTTACGTGGCAGACCTCGATCCCCTGTGAAATCTCCTTGCCTTCTCTCCTCTTACATTGAGCATGCCCAAGGCTTAAATCTACACGAGTTAAAACGGGACTCATATTATGCGCCACTTAGTCCCCCAGATCAGTTGTTTCAAACTCTCCATCCCTCTTAAGTGTGCTTAGCCACCTCTAAGTATTTATCATGGAAGATCCTCTCAAATTATTCTAAGTCATCGCTTCGATCATTGTGATCACCTTCATAGTTTCCCCCTGAAAAATCCATGTGTCCACTAACATATTTGCTAAGCCAACTTGTCTCTCCCTCTGAGATCTATCTAACTTATCAAAAATCCTCTTGATATGCCTCAATCAATTTTCCGCTAATTTTGAGTTTGGTTCCCCAGCAAAAGATGGGGGTTGCAACACCATGAATGTATTCATAGCCTCCATTTTACTCATGTTCTCTTTAGTTGGGGGAGGCCTCCTTTGGGAATGGTCAGAGTCATCTTAGGCCTGAGTGCCACTTGACCTCCCTGATCCTTGGGCCCTCATCATCTGTAGGGTTTCCATCAGTGATGAGCTTAAAAGTCATCTATTTTTAGTCCATTTTTCTGCTTAATTTTCATATCAAATGAGACAATTACTTTGCAGAAATATGAAGAAACTCACCCATCTGTTATTAGCAGGTAAAATGGAAGAAAGAAGAAAATCGTAGAAAAATGTAGAAATAAAGTGGAATAAAAGTGCGTGAAAGAGGCGGGAAGCGAGAAGGCGAAACAATTGGCTGATTCATTGATGGTTTGGGGTTTACCGCGATCCAGTCATGAGGTCGCTGACATCGAGAGTGAAGGAATTACGTCTTGGTCGATGGATGACAAGCTATCGTCGACAAAGATGCGTGTCAGCGACATGTCGAGAACCAGCGATTGAGACTGTGGGCGTAGTGATGTGGCGACAAGGGATAGATGTCCCGCGGCAATGAACCCAATCAAGGAAAGATCTGCGTGGGGACAAGATTGAAGCAAGCGGGAATCAACATGATTTCGCGATAGCGGCTCGAAGTCACACGACATCGAAGGCAAAGTTGAAAGCTGCGAATGACTTAAGTTGATGTGTGGCGTGGGATTGGTGCGGCAGCCGAGCGGCCCGGTTGAAAGCCGGAAGCTGAAACGATGTGGCGACTGAGATCGAAATCATTGACGCCGAGAACGACCCGAATCGATGATCGCGAGCCATAAAGAGATGTGCGACAAGATGAGGTCGCGCGACGCGGGCGACGGTTGAAGCCTCTGGTTCTTTGCAAGATGAGGTCGCGACGAGAGATTGATGTCGCGACATCGGCATTTTATCGATTGAAGGCTGCGGATGACTTGGTAGGAGTGGCGACAAGATATCGGCGTCGCGACATCAGGAAGAACAGTGAAACGCGAGGCAAAGAAGATGTGGCGACGAGATAGTGATGTCGCGACGCGAGATGACGAATCGAGGTTACATAGAGTAAGCTGAGGGTCGACGTGAAATTGATGTCGCGACATCGATGATGTCACGACGAGGCGGAAGTGGCGACTGAGCGATGACTTGGGCTGGATACTCAAATCCACGAGGCTACATTGAGTTAGGGCCCCGATTGAGAACCCTATAAATCACGCAGCTATCCAGCTCATGAGCGACTTGGCGGCGCGGGGCCAAAGAGTCTGGATTAGGCTGAAAGCTCATTTTCTTTATTTTCTTTTCTTTTCTTTTCTTCTTTTTCTTGTTTTTATTTAGTCATTTTAGAAGCGGTCTGTTCTCTTTTTCTTTTAGTTGTATTTTCTGGATGGATGTTATACGTTTGAGAAATTTGTTGAATCGAGAATTGATTTATTTTCAAATTACTACGGAATGTTGAAGTTCGAATAATTTACAGATCGATTGTTGGGTTAATTGCGATTATTCTTATGATCGGAAGGAATCTTTGTATCGTGTAATTAAGTAATTGATGAAACCAGCTTCCATTAGAGTGAGCGTTATAGTCAATTTATCTTTCTTTGTAGTCGTTCCGGCGGCTTATTAATTTGATTTAATGATTTGCACTTCTGGTTTTGGGTTTATTGTCTTGGGATCTGAATATCAGTTTCTTATACGTTAAGAATTGCGTCATTGCTCTGATTTCAAGGAGGTCCTCTGAGTGACACAGGGAAGACATTCATGAGAGTAATGTACATTTCTTTGAAGGTATACTGACCTGCTAGTAGGGATCTTTTGAGCTTTCTAAGTTCACTTAGATAAATCCTCTTCTCACTTGAAATCAGAAGAGTTGAATAGGTTATCTATTTAAACAAGCAAGAGAGTTCACCTCGGTCGGATAGTGAGGCCAATCCGAGTGTTAGGCGAGAGATCTAATCGAGAGAGGTTGATCTATTCGAATTTCGCTGTCTGAGTTGTATATCGCCTTGACCGATAGCAGGAGCTAAGGTTCTGATCCATGATAGGTATGAAGTATTGCGAAAGAAAAATATCGAATTAGAAGTCCACTGTTAAAAAAGTAGTTATCTAATTCCACGTATTCGAGAATCGGGTGAGATAGATAATGAAATGGACGATGGAGATCCGGTACACTAGCGTAACAGACGATTTAGAAACTTGAGATAATCGAAATTTTATCGGGAATTAACTACGAGAATCGATGGATTCCACTTTATAAAGCTGTTTCTATTAAATGTCTTACGAGGATAACTATTCGGTATTGTTTCTTTTATTAGAAATTCATTATTCTTTATTCTTATTCTTCGAGTTTGTTGGTTAGATTCGGTTATTTTCCTTTTGTTGTTTAATTTGCACCGGCACCTTAATGCTGGATTCTAATATCATTTTGTGGTCGAATAGTATGGAAATTGAGTAGTGGGGTAGTTGATTTAAAATTCTTGAGATCTCGCATGGGATCGATATACGGACTTAAAAATCCATTTACATTACTTGTCGACACATTGCACTTGCAGAATATCAGACCAAACGAAACTTGAAAATGATTTACTCTAAGAGATTGGTGATTTATATAGTATAATGTCCATGAGTTTTGGCGCGGATTCTTGGGATTAGATATAGTCCGCTGGCGCCGTATCATAAATTTGTATTTGTGTTTTTGGATTGGTCAGCAAGTTTTTTGGGCGCCGTTGCGAGGATTAGACCGTCCTTTGGTAATAGTGTCACTTAATTTGTATATGTCACGATGCAGTCAACAATCAACTTTCTTCGAACTTCTCTCATTTCTCCTTGCATTTCTTCTCTCATTGCTTCTCGCATTGTTTCTAGTTTTTCATCTCTTTCACTTCCCCCTCTTCTTAATCTCATAGCCATCTCTCAAATTAATACGATGCTTGAATCAACCACCCTCCAAGGTGAGTAGAATAAATTTACAATAACCATTTGATAACATCATGAAATTACATTCATCGATATCATTACCACACACCCATGCTAATGCAACAAATACCATGCCCAGATTCACGACATCAATCGAAAAAGAAGAGAGAATGTCATGTCAAACCATTCATTGATCACACCTTTAGAAGTTCTGATATATCAGCCCAATAATAACACATGTATAACCACAAACATAAAAAATTACACAACAAATTTATCTATTAATCACATATTTGAGAATTCACAAACATCAACTCAACCATACAAAATAGCACTAACAAACAATCCAACAATCAATTCTTTGGTTACGCTCATAGTGAGAATTTATTAACAATAGTTTAACAATGTGGTAATCCATAAAAAAATAATAATAATAATAATAATAAATAAATAAATAAATAAATAATAATAATAAATAAATAATAATAGTAATAGTAATAATAAATCGAGTTTATTTGTATCCTAAGCTCTGATACCATGTTGTCACGACCTGGGTTTTGAGTAACCAGAAACTATTGGTATTACTAGATCAAAGGTTTGACCACTAAGGGATATACATTCCAAATTATTTGTCAATCCTTTTTTTTCCACATTGTGACTATACTAAGTCTTACTCAGCTAAATCATTACTTTAGCAAACAAGGGCATAACATCCATCTAAATAGAAAGTGAGAATCATCTCCCAGTACATAATATAGGTTTAGGCATTACTCTACACAATCCATTATAAATAACTTGCAATACTAGTATTATAACAAAATGTGACTACGAGGTGAGGCAATACACCAATCCTCCCAAGCTGCTCCAGGACCTCCCAAGGTATTTTGAACTCTTTCGAGTACTATTTGTTGGTCATTTGGAGTTACATTTGCATTTAAAAGTCATATAAAGGAAGAGGTGAGCATTACCACATTGCTGATAAGATTGCTAATACTGAGGAAGCTACGGGAAATATAGCTAAGATTCATAAATAAATATAAATACAGAGGTGGTTAAATACTCGAACAAGGAAAATTGGATAAATAGCTCCATAAAGTCAAACGGCACAAGCATCAACTGCGCCACCAAAGCACTCATCATTCACCTAATGATTTATGACCAACATGATGCGAAATATATGAATGAAATGCAATTGAGATGTTATGCGGCTTTCAGAGATATACATCCATACCCTAATACACTCTCAATTAGTCTTCACAGGGTAGGTTTGTGTCTTTTCACACTAGGATATATTCCTTCTTGTTTGCCTCTCTAAGCCTTTCCCTTTTATGTTCTTTCCACGGGCATAGTGCATATGCCATACAACGTTTCAAAGGTTTCATTTCAACATTTCAAATAACTCATAACAACCAGCAGGTTTTCTTTAAGGAAATTCATAACCTTACATCAATGCTAAAGTGTTATTTTCAAAGTACGGACACATTACAATCCCCGAATAATTAATATAAATATTCACATTCAACTGTTTTGAAACATTCAAGAAATATCCATAACCCCATATCAATACCAAAATCTGTATTTTACATTCAAACACATTACAAGGTTCCCAAATAATGAATATAAATATTCACATTCAACCCAAACAATTTTTGAAACATTCAAGGGATATCCATAACCCCATATCAGTACCAAAATCTCTATTTACATTCAAACACATTCTGAAAATTCCCAAATAATGAATATAAATATTCACATTCAACTTAAAACAATTTTCAAATCTTCAAGGCACCTTCATCATCCCCAAGATATACTTAAGGACATTAAATTCATAATAATGCATACTAACAAGGCTTCAAATAATTAACTTCAACATTCAAATGTTTCTAATAATCAACAATCTCACCAAGCAACAAAATTCTCTTAAACTAAACATATATATATAAAATAAATAAAAACCAAAAACAAGACATTAATACTAACAAATAAAAATCCCACCAACTTCAATACAATGTCAAACATTCATTACAAGACAAACATCAACCTAATAAAGCATATTCACCGATGGTTTTTCCGAAATTTACAAAATAAAAGTTGTAAGGTTAAACCACCCTACCTCAACCCAGAAAATCTAACCCTTGCAATGGAAATCCATCACCAAAAAGTCATTCCTCACATAAAAAAAGATAAGCTCTCAAATTTTCATATTGATAGCAAAAATGGAAGCCCTAGTCGACGAATTTCCCTTTTTCCTTTCACTACCCGATGCCTTTTCTTTGCTTTCTTTGTTTCCAACCCCTCTCACTAAGGTCTTATTTTCTTTGAGTATTCCCACGGCAGTCACAAGGATCCCACTTTGACTTTCTTTGTGCTTTGTTTTAGCACTTTTTTGTCAATGTCATTTGTCACAACAATTTAAGATTTATTATTTATGAGCATATTAACATAATAAATAATAACACACACACACACACAATTTACATTTATTATACATGCACCTATTCATCCTCGGGACAACAAATCTTTCATTATTAATATTTGGTTTATCTTCTATTCACTTTTCATTATTAAGATGATGAGTTTACCCTGGTCTATTTTTTTTTCTATAATTATTTATTTTATTTAAGTTAACGTGGTAAAATTTAACATTGTTAACTGATTATTAAAAGTTACCTTCTTTGTCAGTCCTAAGTCACACTTGCCTTCTGGATTTCAAATTTTACTTCTCAACCGTTATTACTTGATAAAGTTTTCTCTCAAAGCAGTTTGTTAAAGGATCAGCTTTAGAGATTCAGGGTTTCAATACTTCTCATTTTTTTTCAATCATTCCGAATTGGACGTAGTCAACCACACGACACCAGCCCGCGTCGCGTCATGAAAGGGCGCCATGTGTCTGTCTCTCCACACACACGCTTTTGGCCACAAAACTTCACTCTTAAGACTTCGAACTACAGTTTTATCAATTGCACCGCTTATCAGTTTTATTACAGTACGCAGTCAACCCTTCCCCGCCACCTCCTCTTCCTCCGGTGAGCTTGCCGGAAAAACTTGGCTGAAGGTCGTCGCTGCGAGTCACAGAACGAGTGGAGGAGAGTACGGGGGCTAGTTGGTGGATGAAAACATGAATGTGCTGAAAATCCGAATTCGGGAAATCAAGATGTTAGAGATGAGCAGCCAATCACCTCCGTCGGATTGGGATGGAGGAGGTAAGCTACATACTAAGAAGTATACTAAGATGTACAAGTGAGGCATGTGGGTTTGTTGTGGTTTTTCTTCGTTAAATATTAGGGCCTGTTATTTAGGTTTTGCACTTTTTAATGCTCATAGTTCAAATTTATCGTTACAGTTGTCATTCTAATGCTATAGAGATGCACAAGGAAATTTATCTGGGGTTCATTTGTTGATTGGCTCTCTTCACACAGTTGACCAAACATTAGAATCAGCAGTTATTAATTACAGAACTTTCTTTACTACGAACTGTCAGTTATCTTGGTTAGGTTGTATTAAGTACAACACTACCCATGCCATTAACACTAACCTGTATCTGACATTTTTTTTTTGAGGAGGCTAAAGGAAAGAGTCCTGTTTTTCTTCTATATATTTTTGGAATTCTTGTTTTGGAAGTGTAAGATTGAGATCATACATAGCTTTCAAGAACGATAGTATTTTAATGATGGCTTATTTCACTTCTGGGTCTCTAAATAATGATACATACATCAATCCTAATAGTTTGCTACCAAGTCCATTTAGATTATTTTAACTCAGCAATAAAATTAAAAGATTGGAATAATTTTAAAAAAAATATGAGCTTCTAAGTAGTTTTATGTATATTTTATTTTCTTTTAAGATGTTTTTTTTTGATTTTTAATAGACACAATCAAATGTAAGAGAAACAATTTTTTCTTCCCTTAATATTTTCCGGAATCTAACACAATCTTAGAGTTTTTTTTTCCAGACAAAGTGATAAGGCCTCAAACCCAATCAGAGAACCTAGCCCAGAAGACCGGCTTGATAGGTAGCTAAGTTTCATGATCACCTGTCACCCCCTGTGGCAAACCAATGAGATCAGACACCCATACCTTCTTGAGAAACCGATCCATGGACGACATTCACTCTAGGTGGCTTCACACTCGGGGGATAGCATTCACTATGGACCCACCCTTGGCATTGGTAGCCCCTCTTCCGCATAGCTCCTTGCAATCACTAATTTCCCTTATGAAAGCATCAATGATAAGAGCTTCAAGTCCAAGGCAAGAGAGCTCAACCCAAAAGACATTTGATAGGTAACAACCTCTCAATTCCTATACCACTCACACTTTTGTGTAAAATCGATGTGAGATCGTATTACAAAGTGCTAAAGTTTTGTCTTACTCTAAATCTAAAAGCTGATGAATAATATGACAAATTTGATTATCCTAGATGTAAATGGATAATAGAAAGAAAGAAACCACTAAACTATTAGGTGTAAAAGAGAACCAGAAGAACTTTGATCATTAGTTGAGCTGCGGGTGGTCGCACAAATTCCAAAAAGAGCAAAATTGAATATTGAGTGTTAATAAGTGTAGATTGAAGAAAGACTGAGTCTTTGTATATTATAAACTGTGAATCATAAGTACAAGAGGAGGCCTTATAGAGGCTAGGCTATACAACCCTAGAAAATACAATTTATACAACTTAGAAAATACAAAATAAATCTAACAATATAATAATCTAACATCCCCTCAAACTCATGTGGTGGTTTAAAAGAAACAATTTAAGTTTGGCTAAAGCTCAAAAGTTCCTCGAAGGGAAGTGGTTTGCGGAAGATATCGCCTAACTCGATCCCGAGAGGAACAGATCAAGTGTACGTGGTGAGTGTACCCAGCAGATGATGACAAATGAAGTGAATAATCAATCTCAAATAGTGTTTAGTACATTCATGGAAGACATCATTACGAAATTTGAATACCACTTCGACATCACAAATAAGTTTAGTTGTAGCTAATGGGCCAACACCAAGATCCCGTAGTAAACTAAATTAACTAAATAAGTTCGCCTACGTGAGGCCGCAGTGTTCTATATTCTCGTCAAGGTTGACCTAGCAACGATCGTTTGTTTCTTGTTTCTCCAAGAGATAAGAGAATCACCCATAAGAAAACAATATCCTATAGTAGATCGACGATCAATGGGATCACCGGCCCAATCTGCATTTGAATATGCCTGAAGAGTTAATGAAGAATGGGAAGAAAAATGAAGACCATCAAATATGGTGCCTTCGTGATATCAAGAATTTTGAGAATAGCAAAAGAGAAATGAGGGAGATCTAGCGCCCATAAATTGACTAACTACATGAACTGATAGAAATATCAAAGTGGCAACAAAGGAGATAGATTAAACTCCAACAAGTCGTCAGGATAGTAGCATCATATAGTGATTCGCTATCATGAGAATTAAGGTGACAGTTATACTCAATAGGCGAGTCGACTATCTTGCTATCAGTGATACTGGCTCGAGAAATCAGATAAGAAGTATACTTGGCTTGAGTAAGATAATAACCATCTGCAGAAGAAGAAACTTCTAGACTCCAGCAATTAAGAGGGTCGATCTTTTCATTTCAAATTGATGACCAAGAAAGTGCTTTAGATCCTGAATACCTTACATTTCATCACCTGTAATAATCATATAATCGACATACAAGAGAAGAATAGTAATACCATGACCAGACCGTCTCAGAAAAATAGTTGTATCAAAAGAACTACCTAAAAAACCATGCTGAGAGATAGTAGAACTGAATTTTACAAACCATGCTCGAGGAGCTTGTTTAAGACCATAAAGTGCCCGCCATAGTTGAAATACTCTATGAGGGAACCCCGGAGGGTGAGAGTAACAAGGAGGAAGCTTCATATAGACTTCCTCTGAGAGTTCACCATTAAGAAAAGCATTTTTGACATCCATCTGAAAGAGTGGCCATTTGCGATCCGCAGAAACGATAATAAGAGTCCTGACATAAGAAAGTCGAGCCATAGGAGCAAAAGTCTCTTCATAATCAATCCCATACTCTTCGGGAAAAGTAAAACCTCGGGCAACAAGGTAAAGCCTCAGAAGCGATCAACAAGGCTTCATCCGATTGAGTCTTGATCTTATAAACCCATTTACAACCGATAGCATATTTTCTAGAGGGGAGATCAACCAGATCCCATGTTCCATAGTGCATCCAACTCTTCTTTCATAGCTTGTTGCTATAAAGGGTTAGAGGAAGCCTTATGAAAAGTCTGAAATCTGAGAGAGGCAAAGAGCAGAAAAGCAATGAAAGTGACCTAAGGTGAAGGAAGAGTAGTTACCCAATGGGAACGACGGGGCGCATGAGTCGGCGAATCAGAGATCACGCTGGGGCAGATCGCGGGCACGCCGATGATCGGTGCGAGAAGCTTATCAGATGCATGAGAAAGAACACGTAATAAAAGTGTGAGATCTCAGATAGGTAGGAGACTCCTCAAGAAAAAGGTCAAGGAGAGGATCGATAGAGGGAATAAGGGAAACAGGAACATGAGGTAGTTGGTAAAACATTTTGTGTTCCCAAAATACCACATGACGAGAAACATGAAGATGTTTGCTAATGGAATCATAACATCGTAACTTTGACTAATCTATATCCAAGAAAATACAAATCTAGGCTGATTGGGTGCTTTGTTTTTTAAGGATTTTGAACAAAAACAAAACAGACACATCCAAAGACTCTAGGTAAGTCATAGGAGGGAGAAGAACCAAACAACATATCATAAGGACTTTGATTCTAACAATAGGAGAACTGATTGATGGTGTAAAATCCACAAGAAGAGCAGCCTTTCTCCCCAAATCCCAGAAGGAGTACACAATAGTAGCACAATTAAAAGACTAAGAATATGACTAGCTTTGCGCTTAGCCATACCATTTTGCTGAGAAGTGCTTGCACAAGAGGAATGAAGAACATACCAAATTGATGTGAATAGAGGTAAATTCATGGGTTTATTTCGGGCATTATCAAATCGAAACTTTGATAGGTTTAGAAAACCAGAGCCTAACTATTTTGGTATAGTCACGATATATTTGATAAAGTTCATAACGATTTTTGAAGAGATAAATCCAAGTATATCGGGAAAAATCATCCACAAGAATAACAAAGTAACGCTGACTGTCCAGTGAAATTACAGTGCCCCATACATCGAATTTAGAATAAGATCAAAAGAAGAAAGAGTATGAGAAACACTGTTATTAAATGGTAAAGAAGTTTATTTTCCAAATTGACAAGGCATACAATCAAAACTCTTATTTGAAACCAAACCTAACAAACCCTTAGAAACTAGTTGTTTAACCCTAGAGGTAGATGCATGACTAAGGCAAGAATGCCATAAAGCAAGAGAAGAAGTGCTCATTCCGAGACGGCGTAAGGATAGAGACTTTAGAGGACGGTGAATGAAGCAGCATGAGCTCAAACAACCTTCCGACCCATCGTGCAATCCCAACGATTCTTCCATCTGAGAATCCTGCACAACCACACCAATAGAGGAAAAGGTTGGGAGAAAACCAGTCTAAATGAGTTGGCCCAAGAAAGAAGATTATGAGTGAGTTTTTGGGAATTTGGTAAGCATTGGAACAGATAAGGTCGGTGTGTGACATACCAAGAGGGAGAGACATGCATGTGAGAACCATTTGCGTGTATGGTAGGGAGAGAAGGAGTGTGAAGGTACAACATCAGGAGAAGAAGTCATATGATTGCAGCAAGCATAATTAAGAAGCCACATAGGAGAAGTACCTAATATCGTTGAAAGAGCAGTGTTGGATGCACTGGAAGATGGAAGATGAACCTGATTAACCATATCCTGTAGATCTACTATAGAGAGAGATGAGGCAGACCAAATTCTGTAGAATGGAGTCCATAGCCGATAATTCGCATCGGGTCAAAAGCAAAGAGTGTTATGAAGAATACGCCGAGAGGACTGCACTGGCGCTTGGTCAATGACCTTGTTCTTACAGAAACTACAGATAAGAAGAGACTTCTATTGAGTATGTCTTCTCGACATTATTCCCTTTGCCTTGGAAACACAGTAGATGAACCCACATAGAAAAACACGAGTAATGGCCTTCGGTAATGGGCCGGAGTAGCAAGAACCATGGTCTCGGATAGAAATGGGTTCACTTGTGACTGGCCTCAGAAGTGGGACAAATTAAATTGGTGAATGGTTGAGATCAGTGGTAAAGATCTTATGGAGTGGCTACACTTCGCCACTCAAACCCATCGTATAAACCCTATTAAACTAATAGTGGTCTCCTGTTCAATGAAACATAAACCACTTTAGGCTTTATCTGAGGAACTGGTTGGTGCACACTTGATCCTGGGCTAAATTGTCCGTCAGATATATGTGATCGCTTCAATCGTTCTCAATGAATTATTAAAGTTTGGCGTGTGAGCTTGAAGTGGCACCAATTTTGCAGCATACCGAGTAACAAGTAAGTCCCAAACTTCTTAAGCACATCAATGTTGCCAAACCATCAAATAGCTAATGGAATAGATGTGGCTACTTAAACCAAGTGATGATATGATGATTAGCACTTTTCCAACTTCAATCTGAATGACATAGGCGTAACTCCGCTTTTGTCCAATTTGTTCTCGGGAATAGGACGGTCATCGAGACATAAAGTCAACTCTGCGGCTGCCTTTGAGAGATAACTACGATTCGGCTTGAGACTACTAATGCTAAAAATTATCTCCATTAAAATGACATGAATCTGACTTGAGAAATCTCTCTTCACCTAGCATATCGTACTCAATCGAAAAAAACAAAGAAAAGGGAATAAGAACTTTCAAGTCGTTAGAATTCAACTGGTCAAATTTTCTACAATCCATCAATTCATTAATTCTACTGTATGTGGGAAGAACAACATCGACATGGCACACAAGACGTGGTCGCAGTAAAAAGCAGTTTCATAAGCGCCAATGTAATCGCCACTACGAGAAGAATGGAAAAAAAAACTGTAGAACTGTTTTACAATGCTTAAGAAGCACGCCGATATTATAAATTGTAAATTATAAGTACAAGAGGAGGCCTTAAATAGGGTTAGTTATGGCCAAACCCAGAAAATGTTAACACAATCCCAGGTACACAAAATAAATCTAACAATATAATAATCTACAATTATAGATTAATATTTCATTATGTTACAAAGCCTAAAAACAAAACCCACAGAACAGAAATATAGAAGATATCATAATTAATATGAAGATATATGGCCATAAAGATATCATACTAATGGCAGATAAGATGGTGATCCATGTTCACCAACAATGGTATCAAAACTGGTTCGAATCCG
This sequence comes from Tetrastigma voinierianum, assembly GCA_016808115.1. Lineage (NCBI taxonomy): Eukaryota > Viridiplantae > Streptophyta > Magnoliopsida > Vitales > Vitaceae > Tetrastigma > Tetrastigma voinierianum. The sequence goes on from JAEQBH010000407.1 coordinate 75,866, forward strand.
TAGTCACATGTTGAATTAAGCAAAACAAAGTGCTGGTTAACCTCCTTTATGATAAGGCATGTGAGGCTTGAAGATGTGCGTTGGATGAGGATTTTTAAGAGTAATTACAACAATATTTATGGGAGAGAACAAGCATGTTTCCCAAAATAGATACTCCACCAGGATTGATTTTCAAGCGTAGATATATGAGCACAACTGAAGAATTCACTGTGAAAAAGGAAGGGCGTAGCTTAAAAATTAATTAAATTCTAGGGTAAAAGAAGTTTAGAACGGAAATAAAATGCGTGAGGTGCTGGCAAACAAGCTGACATTTTCTTGTCTTTGTCGGAGTAAAATTTGACTGTCATGTTAACAATAATTTTTATGTCATGAAAAGGTTGATTAAATTAATAGACTCAACCCATGCGGTCATCAATGTTATTCAATAAAAAAAGAAGTACGTGTAAACCTTACAATTATTAAATTATTCTAAGATTCAAGGTATCTTCCAATATTGAATTACATCCACAATCACTGATGACGCTTCGATTTGACTCTACTAAAAGTAAGTCAAAGAATCATGACCATTAAAATCAGCCGCACTTTTTCTCACTGAATATAAATTTCATTTTCTTTTTTTCAGCTCCAAATGGCTTGGCTCAGCTCACTTCCCTGTCGTCCAACAGATTGAGGCCTACTTGGTGCTACGTCACACCAAACTGAACCTCCTAATGTATAAATTAAGCATACCCAAGGAGGTAGCTTTTAATATTCAACCAATCGTTTTTAATTTGTTGGTTTTTATTGGATAATTCCTTATTACATGATTTTTAGCCTTAAGATATATTAGTAATATTAAATATATTAATTTTTTTTTGAAAAATATTTCTTTAATATAAGTGATTGTTTATTTTTCTTTAATGCCTTAAAACTTAATGAACACTTTAATTTCATCCATCAAAAAACAAAATAGGTTTCGTTTTTTTAAGAATAAAAATCGAAGAAAATATCAGTTTTCAAAAAAAATCGGTTCTGAAAAAGATCAGGAAACCAAAACTGTTTATATTTTTTTCAAGCTCTTGAGTAAACCATCGCTTTTATGAATATCTTCTAATTGTTTTTAATTTATTTGATGTATGTTCTTATGATTGTTTTTAAAAAAATTCTACACACATAAAATGGTTCAAAATATTAAACATAAAAATATTTTAAGACATTCTAAAATATTAACACAAAGCAAAACAGTTTAGGTTTTAACTAGATTTTTATTCCACAAAACAATGTAAAACAGTTTGAAAAGCTATATATATTCTCAAAAACCATTTCTTAGAACTGTTTTAAAAATCTGTTATCCAATATTCAGTTAAATTTTAGCAAAATCATTTGTGAGTAAGTCATCAAAAAATCACTTTGTCATGTTCCTCTTAAGACCACCTCTACCAGTGACTGGAGCTACGCAAAGAATGGAAAACAAACGTAATTCCCAAATTAAACCTAAGGACTAAAAGAAACATCCCCACATGAAACAACTAACGATCAAGTCCTTAGAAGAGGTAGAAACGATCTCTCCTGAAGGGCACAGCTAATTAGCTTAGAGTCATTGTTTCTGGTTTTTCGATAACAATTTTTTTATAAACAAAGCAGCACTTTTCATTATCTCAAAAACGCCTTTATTCTCAAATTCATTTTTTCCCCAGACTTCTAAAACTCCGCTTATTATCTGAATCATATTTTGTATTAAAAGAAAAACCCGAGAATGCTCTCTATGTTTTCGTTCTCCTTATTTTTTAGAACAAAAAATACTATAAATTGTAATCAAAATAGGACCCTTAATTTCCTCATCAACCCAGAAATATTGAAACATTGCATCTAATGTGTAGTTGTGGGAAAAGATGCCTGGCGCCTGTTCTTGTAATTGTTTGTTTGCTTTCATTTTTTTAAAAGAACATTATTTTTCTAAACTAAAATAAAAACTTCTTCCTTTAATTTTTTTTAAATTAAACTCTTTTTTCTTAAAACATCCTAATTCTTCGTATTTCATAAGTACCCGCCACCACTGAATTTATGATCAAAGTTCAATCTTTTCCATTTCCTATCCATAAATGCATGCAGTAGCAAGTTGCGCACCTCTCATGGAAATATTTTCTCACTTTACACCATTATACCTTGATAACTCATAGGTCCATCGTCAACAATACTAGATGCTAATTAATTTCTTGATGATTAATTAATGACGTCAATATATACTAATTGTAGTGCTTTTAAACAAAACTTAGTTCTTTTGGGAACTGGAAGTATATAAATAATATAGAGAGAAAATTAAATAAAAAAATGGAAGGAAAGAAATTTTTTGAAGATCTCTTGATTAATGATTTTTTTTCAGAAACCATATATGAAAATCAGCTTTTAGGTATTTTTCATTTTCTAATATTTTTCTGCTTTGGGCCATAGAGTATTCTTTATCAAATACAACCAATGTTTTAAAAACCGTGGACGCACTCAACCTGAAAAGATTCTGTTTCATTTCGCTTCATCATCAAATCGTGGTCGAACTGTGGTTGAACCGGTGACGCAATAAATATATTATTTATATTTAAACATATAATAATTAATATTTAAGATATTATTGGTCACTTTTATATAAATAAAAATATTTTAAAATTTATTTTAAAAAATATGTATAATGTTGATATATGAAAACATATTAAAATTAATGTAAAACTATTTAGATAAATAGATACTTAATTATAGGTAATATATACTTTGTTGATGATTCTAAAAATAATCACAATTTATTACAAGAAGAGTGGTTCCCTTGTAACTCTTCCCATATTCAACCCCACACTCAGATATTGAATGAATTTTTTTAGTTATAAGCCTTTTAACCCTACTAAAGCTTAACCCAGCCAAAACTGACGTAGTTTCTGATAAAAAAAAAAAAAGTCATTTTAACTTAAATATACTTAGGTAATATAATCCTATTAGTTACGAGAACCTGCTGTTTCATTTGGTTTTGACTGTCCCACCGCCGCCAGCGCCCGGCGTCGCCCATGGGAAAACCGGCTTGATTGAACCGAACCGGTTTGTGGCCGGTTGACGGCTCGACGGGTCGGACCGGCCGGTCCTGGCCCCGCTTTAAAAACATTAACACAACTTAAGTAATAAGTAATTTAACTAAAATCAACCAAGTTAATAAACAATAAATAACTAGTAGTTATCAAGTTTTACTAAATGCTCCTTCCTTTTGAAAATAACTGGATTTAATAAGCATATATACAAAAATTATTTAAACGACACTTTATCTCGCACAAAAGACCAAATTATCATTTTTTTTCTCTTAACTCTTATGTTTTCCGCAATTATCATTTTTCATTTACTTTATCTTCTTCCAAAAAATCTGACGGAATTTTTGTGCCAAAAAATTTCAATTTAAAATTATAATAATTTTATTTCCTACCAAAATAATTAAAATAATAAAAAGCATATGTGACTTAATGTTAGCAATGAGGAGATTCCATATTAATGTAAAATAAGCTATAATTAATAAACAACTTAGAAAATTCAAAATCAATTAAAAGGTAATTTAATAGAATAAGGGTAAAATTTGAAAAAAATAATAAATTCTTTCTTGATTTTTTAAAAGGACAGATAAATAAAAATAAAACAGACTATCTAAAACCTCAATTATTTTCAAACCGAGGGAGTACCTCCAAAAAGGACATTACAAGAAATGATTTATACTAATATTTAAAAAACACTTCAATTTAAAATAACCCTGGTATTGATGAGCTAGTATAACCCTGCCCCTTGACCCAATAAACACCTGATGAATTACTCACGCTTAGGTTGATTTTCTCCAACTTGATGTTATGAAAAGGCACTCAACAAGAAAAGAATGAAGGATGCCCTCCTCCCATTAACTTTTTTTTTCCCCACGATCAATGAAATAATTTGAGACATAGTAACCTTGAAGTGACCAAAAAAAGACTAGAGAGAGGAGGATCAAAATTTGCAGCAATATGTTTCATATTTTTTCACTATTAAACTATATAGAGTGATATTTGGCACTAGCAAATCTTTCGCTGGTGAAAAGCTGGCTTCACTTCTAAGAAATGAATTATCTCACTGTGTTCAAATTTTATTCTCTCTCTCCAATGAAAGACTTTAACAAAATCCATACCAGTAATATCAAAACATGCCCAAATAAAATCAATCATCAAGTTCTTGGAAGTTCATCATAAATATATATATATTCATTACTGTACTTAATCGTGAGATGTAATCACAGTACACAGGATCAAATTAAAGTGTCACCAAAATTTACTTTACTATACTTGTCTCCAGATACATCCTTGAGTAACACAAGCGAATTAAGCTTTGATCTTTCTTTGTCTTTTCTTGTTTAATTTTTGTTCCTGAACGTACTGCTATTCCTTCATTGAACAAACCCAGAAGAACACAGAATTTCCACCTGCCATGCACCCATTAAATCTGCTTTTTGTGCCTTCAACCGGAGACGTAAGAGAAGTTGAACGCAGAACTGGTGATGGAAAAGAAAGAAGGGGAGTGCAGAAATGGCAGCAGACATTGTTGAATTTGTCACAGACGGCTCTCTAGAAAGTTTATTATTGATGCATGTACTCAAAATAAGTACACTAATGACCAAGACAAAAGTTAATGATTTTCATGATCAACTAATCTGATACTAAGAACACTCATACACCAAAAAACAGGATACTAGGAGATTAAGGGTCTATTTGAGCTTACTGTTTAAATGTTTACACTTTAAAAATAAGTGAGAACAAGAAAACATGAAAATATGTTTGGTACCAGCTTTTTTTTTTTTTCTGAAAAGACAAAAAAAAACACCAATTTTAAAGAACAACTGAGTTTTAAAATGAACACATTTTTGATGTTGTTAGGTTTTCAAAACTGCTCTCAAGAACAATTTTAAAAATAGGAATCAAACAAGTCCTAAGTTTTCTATGAACTGCACGGTTTTAAATTTTGCCAAAAATTGAAAACCAATGTTTTAAAATCAAACAGGTGACTCAATCAGTAGGAAAAGTTACTTGTTCACCATTCAGGATGCAACCAGGCCGAAATGTCATCGATCAATCATCTAACCGGGATCCTAATCCATTTTTAAAGTAAACCACTGTGTAAGTTCCAAGAGCTATAATTAAGAAAGAGATGCTTACTATCTTTACAGCTTCCTCAAAACATCCACATCCCGCTTGGACATGAGCAACACTCACGAGATGAGGTCCAAAAGGCTAGAGCCAACTCGCCACGATCATCAAATAAGATTGCAGCAATCCCACTGCTAAGTAAACATCTCACAGAATGTAGAATATGGCCAATGTTAGAAAATTACGCTAACTGGTCAACCTCTTTATGTCTTGATCTAGATTAATGCGGAACAGAAAATCAAGACTATAGATTATAGGTTCGTGAATTATACTCCACATGGTGTAGATCTAGGTGACCGCCTTGACCCCGACTTATAAAGACGTGGTAGTTTTGATCACGATCTTGATCTTCCTTCCCAAGCTCCTCACAATAGCACTCCTTCTCTAGTGAACTCGGGTTTTACGAGAACTAGATGGATGAGAACAGATGCTTTCTCTCCCTTTTATAGTAAACCAGGGTCCAATGAGTTTACTCTGAATGATCTGGACCGTCCATCCTCCCATCTAGAGGATGTGGACTAAAGGTCCAGATCTAACCTCACCACTTATCACATATGGGCCTAATAGTCATTACCTTATACTAATCACCCTATACAACTCCTACACAAGCTGAGCCAATAGAAAATCTAACATTCTCCCACTCGTTCAACATTGTGGTGGCTTTTAAAATAATTTGTTTTAGAAAAGCAAAAAAAAAAATAATAATACTTGACTATAGGTGATAGTGAACATGAAAAATTTCTTTATGGCCATAAAGGTATTGTTTTAGAAAACAATATGACAATTAGCCCAAACTCTTATAGAGAGCCTTTGATATTTGGTAAGATATCATAATTACATGAACCGGTGGCTGCTATATTTTTAGATGGCAAATACTTCCTTCCACAATCACACGTAGTTATTAACTTATTAAGTGTTATGTGGTATTAATTATGAGTGGGCACTCCCACTCTTTAATGCACAAAAATTCAAGATTTTAGGTACATAAAACAGATAAACTCGAAATGTCGCATTAAAATGTCGAAGAGTTACAATAATGTCATGACCTTTAATCATCAAAAGAGTTCACAAGTCCCATTCTATCAACATGACTTTTATACAATTTTGGCAGGAGCCCTTTAGTCATGGGATCTGCTACCATTAGCAGTGTGCCTATATGCTCAATGATGATTTTACTCTTTTGACGTTTTCGCACCACCAAGTACTTTATATCACAAAGTTATTGCAATTTAATTTTCATTGTTTCGAGAAGAACACGTTGCAAAGATTATCACAAAGAAGCTTTATTGGCTTAGGCAATCGTATCCATCACTCTAAGCCCCGAAGAAAATTCAACCATAATGCCTGCTTTTGCGCTTCATAGCATGCGACAAATTCTCGCCTCTCCATAGTCGAGATGCCGTAAGAGTCTCGCTTGGTGCTTTTCCATGCCATCAGCACCATTGGCTAACATAAAAATGTGTTCAGGCAGACTCGAATCTTGGCAGCTCGCAGTCCGTAGACCGTATATCCAATCAACTGCATGATCGGACTCTCTCAGATGCGCGAAGAGGGTTCTGGCTCTCTGAGACATCAGATAACTTTCTTTGGCAGCCATTCAATGCTCTATCCCAGGATTACTTGATATCTTCCCAACATTCCTCACGGCGACGAATGTCTCGGTCTAGTGCAAACTCTAAATGTACTGCATCGCCAACCGCGATGCATAAGGAATATTCTTCATGATCTTGTAATTCAGAGAATTCCTTGGGACATTGTGACAAACTAATTGTCTCACCCCAACAATGGGAGTTATTGAACCGTAATTTCATGCTGAACCTTTCTAGAATTTTACTTGATACAAAGCTCTTCGAGATAAACTCCCAAGATCTTTAGATCCATCTCTATGTATCTCAATTCCCAAAACATGTGAAGCTCATATCTTTCATGTCAAAAATTCCGAGAGAGAAATCGCTTGGTCTCCCACTAATCCCAAGTTATTACTTGCCGCCGAAAATATCATCAACATACAGGACTAGAAACGTGAATTTGCTCCCACTGACCTCGATGTATACATTGATCTACAATATTTTCCCTCAAAAAACCTAATGAGGTAATGATATTGTGAACTGATATACCATTGGGTTTGAAGCTTGTTTTAGCCCGTATATAGATCTCTCTTTAGTTTGCATTTATGATTTACTTTTTTTCAAATGAATCCTCAGTTGAGTCATGTATACTTCCTCCTCAAGTTCTCCATTCAGGAATGCCGTTTTGACATCCATCTGATGCACTCTAAATCGTGAAAGCCACAAGGGCCATGATTATCCTTAGTGAGTCCTTCTAAACCGAGAGAAGGTGTCATGATAATCAATGCCTCCTTTGAAGGAAACCTTACAATAATAGCCCAAAGCCTTTCCTATATCTTTCGATGTTACCGAGGCACGCTTGGTCTTATAGACCCACTTGCGCTCACCGCACTTAAAACTTGCAATCCTCACTAGATCCCGATTCTGATTGTTTGCCATTGAGTTTAATTCATCCTCATTTTCAGTATCAAAATTCATTTTTTTAATCTCAGACTAGCCATGGCCTCGAAAAAGAAATGGGGTCTTGGATTGAGTCCGCATTATGTAGTCGGTCTCCAGCATACAAACATAGTCTGGGATGGAATGGCCGACTTTCTCGACTCTTTGAGGATCTTCTTAAGTCTCGATTGGTCTGCGATTGTGGTGCGCCTCAAACCACTGGCTGGCTGTGGTTCCCGAATGACCTGCCCACTAAACTACTTCTTCATGAGAGTTTTGGATAGAGATCATGATTACCTTCATAGGTCAGGATTCGAATAGGCAGTTGCTGGTCACAGCAGTATGTGCCCACCAGGTTCTAACACCCCTACTCCACCCGAAAGTGCAGTCCCGCACTTCTTCTGTTATCACAACTCTATGATAACTAATTTCATCGTGATATAATCCTCAAGAAACTGGCATTCCTCGTACTTTAACCCTGCGTGTGAGTAGGGATCAATAAACCTTATAACCCTGACTTTTCTGATAGGTCAATGAAGAAACCACTGACCGTCCCATCCATTTCTTTCGCAGATATTGTACACCTTACCTCTACTTGATGCCCCATATATGTACATGAGTTTGGAACTAGGCTTCCATCCTGATTCGATAAATACAAAGGGTGTTTAGGAACCGACTTCGATGGAACCCCTGCTCGTAATGTACACAGTCGTTTTCAAGGCTTCACCCACATGTTAGAGGAGATTTGAGACAGACTTGTCGCTCTTACCATGTCCATCATCAAAATGATTCTTTCAATGGACACCATTTTACTGCGGGCGCGTCGTGTCGATAATCGAGCTGCGCCACCTACTTCCCGCAACTTTACAAATATCCGCCCGCCCCGTTCCAGAACCCTACCGTTAATGATCACCATCTTATTCACACTTTGACGTACCAATCCGCATTGTTTCTCTCTACCTCTCGCTTTATAGACTTGAAAGCATCTAGTGCTTCGTGATTTGTCATTTAAAGATAGAGATACATGTGGTCTTGGTAAAATCATCAATGAAGGTAATAAAATACCTTTGACCATTAAGACATTGGTGGTAAATGGTCCACGTGATATCGCTGTGAATTTATCTTCGAAGTTTTTGTAATCACTTTCTTAGTTCTTTATCGACTTGTTATTTGCTTTCCCTTATGCAATCCCAAATAGTATCGTCGTTGAAGTCAAGTGTCCTAATGACACCATCCTTCACTAACCTCTTTAGGCGCCATAGAGATGCGATCTGGACTCTTATGCGATGCAAGCTAGATGAGTGATGATTTATTACACTCAGCATATTATTTCTATTGTTATGCATTGTGTTAGGTGAGGGCATGACATTTGATCAAGACTTAGACAATATAAACCATCTTGTTAATTACTAGAGCTATTAGGTACTCAATCTTTAATAATCGAAAAGATACATCTTTAAACTCGAAATTAAAGCCCGAGGCGCTAGTCTAGATACGTATACTGTAGATTCAAAGAAACTAGGAATATAAAAAGTCTTGTCCAAATTCAAGACGTATCCGTAGAACCAGTCAGATGTCCCAAAGACCTTCAACCGGCCGACGCATCTTATTTCTTAGTCGACACATATACTCCGCCTTCATTAGGTTTCCTTAAGTTTTGAAACCTGGCAATGCGTGAGGTCACATTGTAGAACCCGGAGTCGGATCCACCATGTTATGTAAATCATGATAATTTACAAAATTTGATTCATAATCAATTAACGATGTCATACCCTTCATTTTTCTTGAGCCATCTGGTACCTTGATGCGATTCTCTTGAGATCCTTTTCTCATGGTAAAAAACAATTGCAGAAGCTGCTCACCGCTTATGGGGACAATACACTCGCTTTTATTCCCTTTGACCCTTCCAAGACTTCTGCTCTCATATTCTCCTTCTCCTCATACGCACTCATCAGCTCATTCCTCTGTGGTTTCAACCTCCGCTTCCTGATTACACATGTTCAAGAATTCATTGATTCAATTCATTTCCCTCCTTATGTCATGTAGAGACCTTAAATGTCAGATAGTCACCAGCGAAGTCAAGATAAAATGGACTAGGAATTGACTCAAAAATCGACATCATGCAGGGTCAGTCGAGCGTGCCTATATTCTCATCTCCATATATGTCCTCTCACATTTTGTGTCCTTTTAACTCATAGAACATACTTTTTCTATTAGGTGCTGGTTTTAAGTGACGCCTATTTCACAAAATCAAGCCATCAATGGCCCCACGCTTCTTAACGCTTCATTCAGTATAGATCCCCATGCCTCTGTGCTGAGGGACTCTCGACAACCTATCATACGAGACGACGGGATCTCTCCCATCTGCCGCACGCAATTGCCTGGTGCTTGCCTCAAGAGTTTCGGCTCATCTATACCAAGAGCCGCATCTTAGATCCATACACCCTAATGCGAGAAGCACTTATCTTTCCCATATTATACTACCACACACAGGAATAAACCGGTCGATCGCAAGGACGGTGTTAACATCGCGAAAGGACAAAATTATATGCTTACTATAAGTTTCAAAGCAACAATTGTTATTAAATGGCATTATAATTATTTACTTTATCTAATAACCAACCCACGCGACTTATTATGATAAAACTGTCTCCTTGGGGAGTGTGAAAGGACCTGCTACCACATAGGATTTATCTTATCCTTATTTACTATAGTTATTGGGTGATATACTTAAAACTAATAGTATCTCTGCACTGTAAGTATTAGGACCCATTAATCTCGCAAGATACTCCTATTACTATATTCCAATCATATTCTTGTTATTTATCAAATACTCTGTGGGGTCAGAAAGGACCACGGAAATCTTAAATATAATTGCAAAATGCATATTAGATTTATTTGTAATTTCAATCCACCCTATGGCAACGTTTCGAAAATCACATTATTAGCAAGTCAAGATGCTTTGCTACTCCTGCATACTCAATAATTTTAAACCTATATAGCTTGAAGGTTTGCCAATGTTACCACTGAATTCTTCAGATGTCAATGGTTTACTCAATCACAAACGGTCCAAAAGTCAAGCTCAATTCTGATTTTAAATGCATTAAATATAAGTAATTAAACTCTATTTACAAATTAATAAGGGATTTTTTGAAATTCCATAACCCCTCGGTCCCCATTTATTGAAAATAAATATGGTTTTGAAGTTCCATAACCCCCGGTCCCCCATTTATTGAAAATAAATAAGGGATTTTTGAAATTTATAACCCCGTCCCCCTCTCTCTCGTCCTGTTCCTCTCCCCCTTCCGTCGGTTCCGCTCCCACCGCCGTGACGTTTTCTTCCCGTCACTCGAATCGGCACCGCGGTGCTGCTCCTGCGGGCCTCTGCCCAAAGCTCAGTGACCTGGGAGTACCGTATGGGGAGAGACTTCACGGGAGGGAACTGAATGGGGAGAGGAACAAGAACCACAACTCCAACTCCTACAAGTTGAGCCAATATAGAAAATCTAACAAATAACGCTTCTCCCACTCCATCCAGTTCGATGGGGCTGATTCCCTCGTCTCCAACATTCACTGAATGCGCATTCTGCGCATCGATCATGTGCCATCCACCAACTCGCCCATATAGTCTCCTTTCTGATCTAATGCAAAGCAACAACCATCTAACCTTTTTTTTCCGGTGAGACTGTAGTTGATAGGGAGGGCAAGGAGGAAATAGTAGGAGAAATGAATAAGGAAGTCGATTCGGTTAGCGAGAGGCTTAAGTAGGAGTAATTATTGTGCAAACAGAAATGAAGAAGTGTGTGTTTATAGGGTATAAAATGGGTCATAGGAGATCGAAGGTTTGTGTCCAGCGTGTGAATTTAGTGAAGTTAGCCGTGGTGGTTCCGTGTGGAGGTCATGCGTTTGGTAAATTAATTTAATAATACCATATAAGGGAAACATCACTTTACAAAACAGTTGGCTTATTCTTAATCTAGTCCATACCTTTTGTCTTCTACTTAAAAGTTAAATTCTCTTAATCTAGTCCATACCTTTATTTTAGTTAAAGTATAAATCAATCCTTGTACCTTTGTTAGTTAACAGTATAATTTAACTTAATCAATTTAAGTTAGTGAACAATACTAATGCTCTTTCTAAATACTTCCTAAGATATTGATGTTAATAAATTAATACTCAACCCGTCCATAACCATACCAAAACCTAGCCGCTTCCGGCCTCATTTTTTCCTTTTCATCTGTTTTCTTTTAACCCATTTTTCTCAAGCAAGGATGAGGATTTTTTTGGACATTCTTGGCCTAAAAACACCCCCTTCATCCATTGCTTTCATTTTTCTTGTTTAATAAAATTGTTCTTCCATGAAGATTCAAGTTTTATCTTTGTTTTTGTATCAGTCGTCGCCTTATCATATTTCACTTTATTGACGTCTTATTGTAGACTTTTGGTTTGTCATCAAGTTGTTACAATATAATGTTATTCGTCGTTTTGTTGCGACGCTTATTTGTATGAGATTTTAACCAAACATATGCAAAGGATTTAATAATGCTGAAAATATCAAATTATGGTTGTCATTATGTTGAAGAATTGGAGTCCAAGATATTCTTGTCACTATATTATTAAATTTGTAGGCTTTATGCCGATTTATTATCCTATTAACGTAGATATTGTTTCATCCTATATGTTTTTTAGCTATTTGTATCTTAAATTTATCCATTAATTACAAGTTTGAATCAATAATATATTTTTTTTCTTTCATAACAAAAAAGTCCATAACCCTACCTTTTTAACTCAATAAATTAACACCTATGAAAGTGGCGGTAAAATCCTCAGACCCTACCAACTTGCAGAGTCATTAATTAGGATGGAATTTCCTCCAACTTATGTCTTATGGGATTACTTCAAGATGTTATGAAAAAGGCACTTGACATGAAAAAGAATTAAGGCAGATGTCTTCTCCATTTAAACCTTTTTATTTTTTTTATATATGCACAGTAAACAATCGGAGCTGGAAAGTAATGGTAGCACCATTTGCATGCACATGTTTCATATTTTCCAAGTATATTTTTTTATCCAAAGAGAAGTGAACCCATTCTATTTTCTAAACTTTATTCTCTCTTACCGGCCCCTTTGGCGCATTAACGAGCATACGTTCAGAGAATGTTAGAGCGGGAGCAGATAGCAATTAATCAAACATCCGCAAGCCCCTACCAAACTACCAAAATCCATCCAACCACATAAAAACATGCTCCAACTAGTCAATCATCAGATCTATTTCGCAGATGTGAAATGTAAATCATGTCTAAATGCAAATGAAATCGTAGTACAAAGGATCATATTACAAAAGGCTACCAAAATTTACTATTATTTGTCTCAGATACATCCTCGACCTGAGGCCATGCTTCATATGCCAAGCTTTGATCTTGAGTCTTGTTTAATCTGATCTTGAAGAGTACCACAATTCCTTCCTTGAACTAAGAAGGACAAAGAACTTCCACCTGCCATGCACCCATTGAATCTGCTTTACTGCCTCCACAGATGAGCATGCAACAGAAGTTATGCAGAATGGTACCTAGGCAAGTAGTTACAGAAACAGCTGTAGAATTTTACGATATTACATGTACGAACGGGGCCAATAATGACCAAGAGAAAATAATGATTCACTTATCCGATCCAGGTACCGGCGAGGAATAATGACTGATTCCATACACCAGCAAACTATAATTGTACCGTTTTAACTTTTGCCAAAAAAATCCATCAGCTTAACCCAGAAAAGAAGAGTTGGTTGGTCATCTCCATAGCCTTAAACATCCCCAAGGCCGTTGAAAAGGGCACACTCAATAAGATAAGTGCCAAAAAGGCTAGAGCCAAACATGGCCTAGTATTCATCAAATAAGATTGCAGCAATCCCACTGCTTGGCATACATTCATTGTAATGTTGATAATATCAAGCTCCCACTCCATCCAGTTTGAAGGGGTGACTCCTCGTTTCCAACATTCTCACTTCCCGGGGAATGCGCATTTCTCAGGACGACTATGTTTTCATCCACCACCTTGCTCGATGTCTCCTCTACTGCAGCTACAACCCATCTAACCAGAGGTTTTTCCGGTCGCCAGACGAAGCTATTAAAGAGAACAAGGAGCCGCTGTAGAGTATGAATAAGGAGCTGATTCCATCCCTATATATACCAGTAGAGTACTAGCAAAATGAGTGCAATATATTAATGGTGAAGAAGTTGGAGGATGGAGGACATTTATATATGAATGCACAAAAGTGTCACCATAAATGTCTTAGTAGTACAAAATCGTGTGTGACCAGAAGCTAAGCCTGTGTTGAAAGCCGTGGAGGTCCCATGCATTGAGAATGATTAAGAATTCGTATCATCATCAATTATTTTACTGAAGGGCTCTAATTTTATCAAAAAGCAGTGGGAGGGTAAGACATTATCATTTGTTTGTTTGACCAGACAGAAATCTCCGATTTTAAAAATAGGTTTGAAGAGTCACCTACCTACCACCACCATCCTTGAAGATTATTTATTATATATACAATCCAAATCTTGAAGATACTTTGAACTAAACCCTGAAACAACGAAGAAAGAGGTCTTGACTGCACTAGATATACTCTATCTTATTAAGACGATGACTAGAGTGGCGTTAATTTGTTTTTTTTTTTAACTTAATGCTAAATAAAACTTTTGTTGGTAAATAATAAATCAACAATTTGATCATACCGAACATTAACACAATCTGATCAGCGGAAGCAAATCAGGAGAACATACCTCCAGCCATTGTTAAGAAAACTGGAAACTAATATGAATTCTTGTTCTAGGTTCTTCTAAACCCTTTCTGGCTCGGAATTTTGATGGTCAAAATTTCTGAATTAGAGGAGCAGGGACCCAAAAATGTGCATCATCGATTCTTGGTATGATATCCAAGCTATGAGTGGTCTGGGTGAAAAGCTTACGCCACCTACATTCTGAGGTAATTCAGGGATTTGAGAATCATTGGTTTATATTTACTTGAGAGATAAGTTAATTTTGGAACTGACTAGAGTAATTCCGGCCAGATGTATGACCTGAGAATAGGAAAATTAGAATTTTATCCTCCTCAAATATATAACATGAAATAATAATAATGACATAAAACAAATTCACTGAGAAAAGAGAACTAAAAACATTGTCAAACGGATTAATTTGAGAACCTTAAAGAAAAGTAGGTTTTAGGAAAAATAACTCCTACATCATGTCGACCAACTATCCAGTTCTTTTCCTTCCCCCCAATCAGTCAACCAAGTATATATATATATATATGTGTATATATATATATATATATATATATATATATATTATTATGTTTCCAATTATAATATTTTATATTTAAATAATCTATCTATAATTTTTATATGGATCTCATTTTTTATTTTTAAAATTTTATAAAAAACTGGGAAAATTAATATTAAAATCCTGAATTTTTATGACTTTTGAATTTAAATCGTGAACAAAAATTTATTTTTAAAATATAACAAATTTCATTTTAATTGTAATTCTATCATTGGATAACTCAAACGGTCATCAAAACTAGGACGTTGTTTTATTGTTACATTGGATATAGAGTTTATCTTGTTGGGATCTAAAAATTCACTAAATTACATTTAAAAACAATTTTTTTTTGCTCCGTGAATTTAAACGCAAAGCTCTCATAAGCTTTTGTGATTTTAATACTAATTTACCATAAAAAAAATGCAGTATCCATATGTAGTGAAACTATTTTTTTTTTGTCTTCTTCGAAATATAAATGGAAACAATAAAAAATTACCTTGCTTCAATTTCAATCATCAAAAAACACAGCAATTGTTACAAATAATCAGTATTAAAGATGAATTGTTAATATAAATGAATCAAGGACTCAGATGAATGAATCTGACTTTGTATATGAACCATAATTATGAAGAACCAACAGAATTTAAATCTCTGTAAAGGCATGAATCATATTTATTATTGTAATTATAAAGAATCAATATGGGCTTCAATGAGAATGGAAATTAATCCCCAAAAGATTTAGACTTTATTTCAAGTCTTCTCACCTTTCTCTGTGTAGGTGTATGTATTAAGCTTGTGTTGAGAAAGAAAGTAAGTTTCCGTTGCAGTAAAAGCTTGTACAGTCATAAAATGAGTACTGTGTATGAAGTTATTCATAGCCTGAAGCTCCCTCAAAGCCTTAAACTATCAATTCTTAAGAACTCAAAGTTTGAAGACAAAATCCTAAATTTAAATTAAAAAACCTTATAAGTTCTGAATTTTCTAACTGATTTAAAAGTTGTTCTTGTTGTTATTAAGTTGACTTTTATGTAATATTAAATTAAAAAATCTTATTCAAAGAACAAAATGTTTTATATTTGGCAGATAAATTAAATAAATATGATAATAATAAAATAGTAAAATAAAAATTTAGAAGGGATTAATTGAACCTGACCTCTAGGTTCCCTCTAATTCTAAAAGTATAACAATAACTATTATTTTAATTTATTCTTATCTCTTATCCCAACCCAACTTAATTATTATCTACATATCATTTTCATTGTTATCATCACAGAAAAACATCAATGATTACCATAGGTTTGGAAAATATGGCTTCACAGGCCCACTTTCACAGCCCAAGAGAGCTGTGACAACGAAACACTCAGACCCACTCGTTAAACCCCAAAGGAGGTGCGCCCATTGAAGCACGGTTTCTTTTTACGCCATGATTTAAGCCTTGGTACAAATACTGCACGAGGGCCTAATCCACTTACTTGGGGGTATCGATCATAAAGCTCCTATAGATATAAATTAGAATAATCCCTAATAATATATTATTCCACAATCCAACCAAATCTCTCACCAATAAGGAAAGAAAGATAATAATAGCTCAAGATCACTGCTTCTGATCCCCAATAAGTGAAGGAAGATTTATCCTAAATAAACTCAAGGCTATTTCTATATCCTTAACAAATTCGACACGATATTAACAAGAAATATCCTATCCAATGAATGAACTAATCACCACTAACTGCAGAACATTCTACTATAAATACATACAATTTATTTTGCAGCGTATGGCTTACTCATACGCAAACATACGCAACACCTTCGCCCTCTAAGCAACCTCTCTTTTCTCTCATAAAGAAACCCGACTTAGCATCTGGAGTCGCCACCCGCAAGCCCCCGCCGACCCCATTCTTCTTGTTTTTGCAGAGAAGTGCTGATCCACACCTCCGTAGACCAGCATCAAGAGCGATCCTACTTCACCAGATAATCCAGAGCCTCATGTTCCTCACCAAGAATCCAGTCCCACTAATTAATTTCTACACACACTCTAGCCAGCTCCGAATAAAAAGGTACTAACAACAGTGCCACAACAACTACAAGTGAACGATGGCCTACAAATATAACTAATTTCTCACTATCATGGTATCGATCGAACACAAGCAAAGAGCAACGCCTAATCCTCCAAGGATGCAGACCAACCAGTAACGCCAGAGAATGACTCCCAAAGACGCCAAGCAATGCAAGCCAACATGGACGAGGCAGGCACTCCGCCACCAATCGACGTCAATAAGAGCTGTAACAACCTCAATGCATGCGATGCGACGCACCACGAGGCGATGCACTGGGCAGCTCGCGACATTCTCCCTCATGAAGGACAACACAATCTCGACACTCCCCAAGGAGCCGAAACAGAGGCAGAATCCAGTTGAGCCCGGGGGCACGGACCACATCTAGCCCCTGGAGAGGAGGGCAACGAAGCAACACCCGGGGGGCATGTCGAGAACGAAGAACTACGTCACCCTCAGCAAGGGACGGGAGAGCAATCATGGGAGCAGAGGTTCAAGAGCCTCCAAAGAAGAGCCTCAAATTCGAGCTTAAGGAAGTGGTGAGAGGACGCTCTCCGACACTGCATACCTTGGTACAACAACCTAATCACCCTTCACAACCGAGGTGCTTCTACTTCCTAGCAAAATTCGTGGATGCCAAGGAAGCTGCTCATGGCGTTATAGGGATCCAACATCATCTAACACTTACAAAAACCAAATGGAGCTGCATGGGTATCAAGATCCGATCCAATGCAGAGCTTTCACTATCACCTTAGTGCTGGCCCAAATTTGGGCCTCGGTTTAATAGACTCACCTCGCTAATCTCCTCATTTAGAGAGCTATCCATCAGATTCGCCTCTCACCACGGGGGCTGACGATAGAAAGCCAAGTTCATCCGGCTGACCATCAAGCGAAAGCTCAAGAAAGCCCGAGGCTATGTTCAGAGATTCAAATGCCGAGTCTCTACAAAGCTGATATACTGGTTTCCAGAAGTTCGCGATCACCGCATTCATCACGGGCTGGGGTAATCGAAAGATTCTGATAAAGCTGCCCATCTCCAAAAATACCTAAGCAACACTGGCCGAGGTGCTTGGGATTTTGGAGATGGAAGGAAGCGGAACCCTTGGCTTGCACTCATGCGAGGTTCTACAGGGGAAAAGGTATTGCCTCCCAGGCTCGATACAATTGGTACTCACCTTGGGAGATCCCAGTACGAGCGATGACTCTGGCGAATTCCTTATCGTAGACGCCCATGCATATAACATGTTGCTAGGAAGACCCTCTCTCAATGTAATAAAATCCATCCATACCACATTAGTCAAATTTCCTACCGTAAGTGGAGTAGGAATGGTTCGAGGAGATCGACGGTGGCGGGGAATGCTTCGGCATCCGTGACGAGCGGTCGACAACATATGCACAGACGGAGAGAAGCGACATCTTGTGACGAGTGCTCACCGACTTGAGCCCTCGGAAGCTGGAACGGTATTGTTGGGCTGGCGACCACAGACATCTAGCCTATATCGGCTCCGGCTAGCGGAAAGACCTCAAAAACCTCCTTATCCATTTTAAGAGCGAGCAAGGCGTCTTCGCATGAGCGAGGGGCGGACATGGGAGGGAATGATCTAAGTAATCCCTCCACGAACTGAGCGTCAACCCGTAGCTAAGCCAATCAAACAAAGGAGGGCTTCGCCCGAAAGACAAAAATCCCATTTAATGAGGGAAGTCGTGAGCTCAGCGGCGGGTGATCGGGAGGTAGAATATCCTGAATGGCTAGCCAACGTTGTGCTCATCAAAAAAGCAAACGGCAAGTGGCGACTTTGCATCGACTTCACTGACATCAACAAAGTGTGCCCAAAGGATAGTTTCCCTCTGCCGCGAATTGACCTCATCGTAGATGCCACTGCTGGCCATGAACTCCTCAGTTTTATGGATGCCTTCTTCGGCTACAACCAGATCAATATGGACCTAGGCGACCAAGAAAAGACCTCGTTCGTCCTGTTGCGGGGAACTATTGTTATCGTGTGATGCCGTTCAGGCTCAAGAACACAGGAGCTACGTATCAGAGGTTGGTGAACCGGATGTTCTAGAAGCAGATAGGCATAACTATGGAGGTGTACATAGATGACATGTTGGTAAAATCCACCACAGCTGAGCTCCACATAGCTCATCTATCCGAGGTGTTCCAGATCTTGAGAAATTACAACATGGCTGAATCGGCTAAGTGTGCGGCCCGGATTATCAACGGGGAAAATTTCACGGGTTTCTGTAGTCGACCAGAATTGGGGCCAAATCCGAGACAAGATAAAGATTTGTCTTTCGACATGCCTTAGCCATCAGTATAAAGAAGTTCAGGCGCTGGCGGAAGGATCGCTTTAATTTGGTTCGTATCGAGGCCAGTGTGAGAGCTGACCTTTCTTCCTAAGTCTGAAGAAGGCCTTTCAATGGGATCTGAAGAAGTGTGAAGGGCATTCTCGGCTTGGCGTACTTGAGCTCCTCCCATTCTAGTAAGTCCCGTTGAAGGGGAGCTCCTTACTCTATACTTAGCCGTATCAGATTTCTCGACCAGCGCTGTCCTCGTTAGAGACAAAGAACGAGTGCAGCACCCAGTTTACTATTGCAGTTGGGCTTTGAGAGGAGCGGAGGAGAGGTACCCAAGGATGGAGAAACTAATTTTTGCCTTAGTGCCATATTTCGGAAACTCCGCCCTTGCTGAGGCTCATACCATAAGTTCAACGAGAATACGGATGAAGCAAGTGTTACATAAACCAGAGACCTTTGGAAGGTTGATGAAGTGGGCCATAGAACTGAGCGAGTTCGACATCAGATACAAGCCAAGCACTTGATTAAAGAGACGGAGTCTGGCAGGCTTTGTGCATGGAATTCACCTCAGCAAAACCTGATGAGAACGCTCGAACAATGATTGACCTCCCCATCTGGAAACTCTCTGTAGATGGAGCCTCAGTGCGCGAGGGAGCGGAAGGGCACGCACTCAGGTCGGTTCGAGCCTCCGACAAAAGCGAGGCTGAATGAGGTTGTATAGCGGGGCCTCGGCCTCGCCCATTCAGCTGAGTTGACCCCGGCTAGAGTCTGCCGGCGACTCAGTGTTAGTAAGACAAATAGAGAGATACCCTCTGAGGCCAAAAGCGGAAGGATGATCTCTCCTCTCGAGGTCGGATTTATTGAAAAAATTAGGTCTTCAGTTAAGGTGGAGACTATATCCACGGAGCGAGAGCTGCCGTAGACGCCTTGGCAGGTGTATGACCTTCTGGGAAGACCTCGCCCAGTCCCAGCACACAGTCGAATACAGCGAGCCCTCTATCGATCCTCTGCTGGCGTGGGTTGCCCCGGTCGATTTGGAGCTGAGTTGGATGGACCCATTTGGGATTATATAATAGACGGACGTGCGGCGACCGAAGAAGCAGCTAAAATAGGATGAGGTCACGCTGGGTTCTACTAATCATAAGGGAAGCCTGTATAAGCGAGGTTTCTTCACACCTATCCTTAAGTGCATCGCGGGAAAAAACACTGAATACGTGCTAAGAGAAGTACACGAAGGTATATGCGAAAATCATATCGGAGCTTGAGCATTGGCAGGAAAGGTCTTGAGATAGGGATACCTGCGGCTGCAATACTCCAGCGCAACCAACCTATTCGAGAAATGCAGATGCGCCGAACACGCCTTGAGAATCTCATATCTGTCAGGCGCAGCGTCAATCCTGAAGCCCACGACCCTTCCAGCAATGGGGTTTTTGGTTGTCATGGGACCTCTTGCCCCTTGGGAAGGACGATGTAAATTCATCTTCGTCGTAGTAGATTACTTCACCAAAATTGGGCTAAAGTAGAGCCTTTATACAATCACGAACGAGGAAGATATGCAATTTTGTGTGGCGAGCCATCATATCGAGTTTCGTATCCTAGAGCCCAGGTGTCGGACACGACGGAAAACAATTTGACAACGCCCGAATTCAAATTTTTAATCTTAGAGCTCGGAATTAAAATTATTATTTGTCTTGACACATCCATGAGTCTAACGGTCGGGCACAAGTTACCACTCCCGAGAACCCTTAAGGCGCTTTGAGAATAAATTGGAAGATCTTAAAAGGAAAATGGGTAGAATACCTCCCAGGGTACTATGGGCCCTCTGAGACCGACAGAAGTCGACAGCAGAAGCAGATTCATACAGCCTTGACGACGGTAGCCCACATCAAGGTCGGATTAAAGTCCCGAGATGAGTTAACCTTGATGGAACACAATGACAAAGCTCCGTCTAATTTGATCTCTGGATGAGAAAAACGTGAGCGGGTTCTAAGGCGTGCGAAAGGCTATCAAAGGAAGGCAATTATTACAACGAAAAGTCAAACCCAGGAGCTACATGTCGGGTGATCTAGTCTTAAAGAAGCTCCTGCCAGCTAGGAAGAATCCAGCACACGGAAAACTAGGTCCCAACTGGGAAGGCCCCTACATCATATCTCGAGTCGTCAGACCAGGCAACTACGAGCTTCAGACGGAGGAGGGAAAAATTCTACATCATGCTTGGAATGCGGAACACCTTAAACGTTTTTATCAGTAGACGTCGGTTTGTAATCTTAAATGGAGATTTATCAATTTTCGGATAATGGCTCGAGCATTGCGGTTATCTTGTTAGGCACGTCTCAAACAACTCAAATATAATGTTCGGAAAATTACACTGTGAGAATGAAAGTTCATAGTCATAAAGAAAAAGTCTCTTTATTCCAATCGAGGTTACATTCATTACAATGATGGTGTCATCGATTACATCTTGGAAGCACTCAGTACAAGCAGTTCCCTCAAAAAAAAAAAAAAAAAAACTTCAGGAAGAAAAGAGGAAAGGAAAACGAGGTGGAAAAGAGGAGAAGAAGAAAAAAGGGATGGAAAGAGTTTGTGCGGAAGAGGGAGAAACAGATGTGGAAGAAAAGAAGAAACAAAAAAGGGGAGAATGAGATGTGGAAAAAAAGAAGAAAGGAAGGAAGAGAGAGCGAAGGAGAAGGAGAAAGAGACGAAAGAGGAAGAAGAAGGAAATAGAAAATAGAAGCGGCACAAAAATGTACCGCCCTCCCCAGTTTCCATTCCACAGCACGAAGCTAGAGATAACATGACTCCGTAAAGGGAGACTAGGGAAAAACATAACTCCACGTACGAAGTCAATGGCCCGGGCGGGATCTTGAGGTGGATCCGGTGAAAACGATCAAACTTCGACGCTTCATCTCGCGTAGATTTCAGTTACGCATCAGAAGAGGCAGAATATCCAAAGTATAAACTCCATAGCAATGAAGCGCATGCATTTATAAGAAGGCCCGAACACTAGAAATTCGCCTGAAAGCGTTTCAAATTCTCCATAAATTAGCATTAAAGACGCTCACACCTTTCCAAGAAAATCAGAAGTCGAATGGCCGCATGCAACGACTCACTTTGGCAGAGTTCATCTACGCACGGGCCACGCGGCTTAAGAGTCGGTCGGCTCGGGCTGGATCGCCACTTAAGGCCTCGGCACAGGAGCCAATAGCTCACTTTGATGGGTTCATCTACTTTGCACATGCCACATGTGCTTTAGGTCGGATCGTCGGTGGATAGCCGCAAGGCCTTGGCACCCGGAGCCAGGTAGCTCACTTTGAAGAGTTAGGTCTACTGCACGGGTCCATGACCTAGGGTCCAGATAAACTCGAGCTGGATCGCCGCTTTGAGGCCTCGGGCGCTTGGAGCCTAGTGGCTCGGCCCAGTGAGTTCATCACTGCATAGGCCCACGTGGCCTAAGGAGTCAGATTAGCTAAAATTTGGATCGCCACCAAGGCCATGGCGGCCGAATGATGAACTCACTTTGACGGGGATTCGTCACCACTCGGTCACAGGCCACGCGGCTGTGAGTGGATCATTTCGGTTTGGATCGCCACGAGGTCTCGGCGCGGAGCTGGTAGCTCGCTGGCCAGGAGTCCATCTACCGGTCACGAGGCCACGCGGCCTGTGAGTCCAGATCGGCTCAGGATGGATCGCCACTAAGGCCTTAGCGCGGGAGCCCGGAGTGGCTCACTTTGAAGGTTAGGTCTACTCGCATGGGTCCTGCCTGACACAGGGTCAGGATCATTTCCCGAGTTGGATCGCGCCTTTGAGGCCTCGGCGCCGGGCCGTGGCTCGCTGCGAGGTTCATCTACTGCGCGCGAGGCCCTTGCTGACCTAAAGAATTCGAGATCATTTCGAGTACGGATCGCCACGAAGGCCTTAGCGCTGGCTCGGTAAGCTCACTTTGGCGAGTTCGTCTGCTCAGGTATAGGCCATGTAGCCCTGAGAATCGGTTATTTCAGGCAAATGTTGCGACCAGACTGGCGGCTCACGTGTGAGCCCGACCATTCTACAAGGCCCGCCACAGCAGGAATCGGTTCGCTGGGCAATCGGTCCGCGGGCTAACTCCCATTGTGAGCCCGACCATTCTACAGGCCATACGGCCTAGGAATCGAGTTCGACTCGGGAAAATCGGTAGTAGACCCAGCGAAACTCATTGAGCTCAACTACTCTACATAGGCCATGCGACCTATGAAGTCGGTCGACTTAGGATTATCGTGTCCGGGAGCCCAGTGACCTGATTTGAAAGCTCATTTGCTCACCTCAGGCCATGTAGCCCGAAAGTCGAGTTCGACTCAGTATTATTCGGCTTGTAAGACCTCGGAGCCCGGGAGCCTCGACATACCGGTTTGAGGGACTCAACATCTTAACTTCGAGCGCTTAATTCGGACCATGCGGACAAAGAGTCAATTCAAATCAAGTAGAACTTGAAGAACACAAGTAGGCGAAAAGTAAGGTGAAAAAATGAGGTATTCATTAAGGAAAGGCTACGTATACGGGTCCATGCGAAAAAAAAAAAAAAAAAAAAAAAAAAAAAAAATATATATATATATATATATATATATATATATATATATATATATATATAATAATAATAATAATAATAATAATAATAATAATAAATAAAAAAATAAAAGAAAAGTATAAAAGTGCGACATCGAGGCGGCGAAGGCGTGCCTGGGAGATTAGGCATCGAGAAGGAGGAGCAAGCGGTGAAGGGAGTGGGGCTCGACGAGGGGTGCCGGTTCTCAGGAGATAATCGGCGAGAGAAGGACCCCTCATCCTCCTGTCATTTGGGAAGGTGAAGTTGAAATCAGTAGGAATAGGCGTGCTGACCTTCTTTTTGAAAGGTAAGCCACCCAAAAACCCATTAAGTACAAGCCTCGACCCTCAGTCTTCCAATAACTTCGTCCCGCTGAGCCACCAAAGTTATTTGCGTGAAGGTCCCACCTTGCATGACACTCCTCGGTCGGGCGTTCGGCGGTGCGGCCTGGATTAGCCTCGGCGAGCCCCGTCAGACGGCGTCGTCTTGTCACGGGTATGTCCTTGATCGCGGCTCTTCGCCCAGACTCCCGGCTCGCGCGGATGTGAACTCATCCTTAACCGTTTAGGCTCTCATGGGCGGCTGCGGCCGTCAGCCTCCATCAAGTGGATTCTGTGCGGCCGCAGCTCATCAAGGAACCCTCAAGAAAGCTCGCCTTGGTAGAGCTCTCTTGTCGGGGCCTCGTCTTCCCTACCCTCGGCGAGCCGGGCCCGAAGCGTGGTATGTTTCATCCCGGTTGAACTGCCTCCTCGGTCATACGTTTTTGACCCAGCCGACTTAGCCCACTTTCGGATGTGAGGAAGCCACCCCTCGCCTTATCGCCGTCGGCTTTGGCATGACTTTCGTTTAGTTTGGCCTTTTTGGCCCAGGCCAGCGAATAATTAGCCACCTAGGCGCAGCGGCCACGGAATCAACACCCAATGCAAGTCGACCAGTCAACTCAAAATGGAATCCAGACACGACAAGGTATGAGAACTACGGCGACCCCTGGAGAATAGGGCTAACTCATCAGCGAGCGGCCTTGCTCGACCTCTTAAATGTCGAGTCCTTAAGAATGGACGAAACTGCGCCTGCCGCGAGTTCGGCATTGAGAAGCAAAGAGTCCCCGTCTCTGCCAATTTTGAATTCCAGATCTTTCCTCCTTAACTCTTCCGCCCTTCGAGAAGGTGACCTAACCCTCTTCGTTGGCGGGTTCAGGTGATGTGGGCATGGCCCGCGGCGGTACGCCGACGGCCCCTGCGAGGACTTGCGCGCCGAGCGGACCGAGAATGGGACCGCGAACTCAAGCTATAGGGCCTTAACCGGAGCGAGCTGCACCCGTTCGATTTATGGACATGAGTGACGGAGAAGATGAAGATGCCCCGACTTGAACTTTGACTAAAAGTAGGCCGATCTTTCTCAGCGGAGTCAGGGTTTTAGTTTCATGCTCGGGGCTTGAGACAAACGTCTCCAGCGAGCCAGTGGTTCCCCTAGTGGGTTTAGCGACGGAGGGCCCAATGGCGAAGCTTTCATGATGGAAGGGGCGAGAGCCTCAAAGCGACCCGACGGAGGGCCGTGGGGCTTTGTGGCGGGAGGAGGCGAAGGCCTCAAGCGGCGAGAGGCTGACCTCGAGCTCGAAGGGCCAGAGTCGACTTGATCAGCCGCGTGGGACGAGGGACCTTAGCCGCATGCTTGTACAGCGTTATCTTCATTCGAGATCAATTCGAGCACACGAAGCATGTGAAGCCAGTACAAAATTTAAGCAAAAAATGACCTCGCACGGGTTATACGAAAATAGAACGAACACTGTGAAGAAGATTCTGAGGTGGTCAAAATACCAGGCATGAGTGTCGTCCTTGTCAAGAGGGTCATATTCCCAATTACGGCCACAAACGAAGAAGTAGCGTCCCTTCCACGACCTATGGGAAAGAGGAATATCGGAATCTGAAGGGCGCTAGAGCTGAAAAATAAGGAAGCCCTCTCGGAGGTCTCCTTGGGCTAAAAGATAAGGCAAGGCTATCTTTGGGGACACCGAGCCCCCTGTCCCTAAAGAAAGCTAACAGACAAACCAAGATACCCCAACCATTAGGCGCGAGTTGAGAAGGACAAACATTGAAGTGCTGCAAAACCCCTTTTATGAAGGGATGTAGAGGAAAGCAAAGACCATTATGAAGGCCCACTTGAGAAGCACACCATCTTAGGCACGAGGAAACCACATAGAGGGAATTAGCATTCGAGGACCACACTCGAGCGCCAAGGAGGCTGGTAGCGATACATGAAGGTGGCCCCATATGGGGACCGACCTTCTTAGGCCCCACAGAGGTTAAAGCATCTTGAGCAGCGGATCTCGAGTGTCGACCCTCGGGATGTTGATCAGGTCTAACCTCTTACCCTTGTCGAGGGAAAAGGGCGCCCTAGGGCATCTCGAAGTTCTTGACGAGCGATTCGGAACACCGATCCGCGGAACCAGCAACAACCGAAGAGTCCTCTCCTATACGCAGAGAAAAAGAACGACCCGGACCCATAGTGAAAATAAAGTGCATGACCCGACCACAGCGCCTCGTCGTATCGGCCGAAAAGAGACCCGAGAGACAAAGGCCGACGGACAGGGAATACAACAGAAGGCTATCGAAAAGACCTTGAGGCTACGCACAAAAAGGCTCAGACAGAAGACTAAGAGAGAAGGAAGTCGAAGACTCGCTAAAGCGAAAGAAGGTCACCAGTGAGCTACAAGACGAGGAGGATGTGCAGAGGAAGCAAAGAGGCGAAAGGGTGGGAGAAGCTAGACACGAAAACCGAGTGTCATTTATCATAAGACAAATGACGGCGACAAGCCTAACTAATCCAGCCCCGAGCAGACACGTGGAAATTGCACCCTATGCTAGAAAAGTTACATCCCTTGCCCACGTACAGTACGAGAATTTGAGGCGCGATAGGGTTTGAAAAATAAGGCTCACAGGCCCACTCGCCAGGCCTAAGAAAGAGGCCAGCTCAACGAATCACGTAGACTCACTCGCTAAACCCCAAAGGAGAGGCATGCCCATTGAAGCATTCAGGTCTTTGTATGCCAGCATTCAAGCCTTTTGGTGCCAGCCCAGAATGAGGGACGGTAGCTCGACCCAAGTAGATCATGGAGGAAGTCTCAATGAATACAGAAGAATAGAATAATCCCTAATAATATATTATTCCATAAATCAAGCCAAATCTCACCAATAAGGAAAGAAAGATAATATTAGCTCATCATCAAGACAGATCCCCCAATAAGGAAGGAAGATTATCCCAAATAAACTTCTCTTTCTATATCCTTTACCAAATCCGATACCGATAATAACAAGAAATATCCCATCAAATGGGAATGAATCCTAATCACCATCCAACTGGTAGAACGTACTATAAATACAAGGCCACCCCATCGGTGAAAGATGCATCTCATGCGAAACATCACATGACACGCCGCCCTTTGGCGGTCTCTCTTTTCTCTCGGAAAAGCCCGAGCTTAGGCATCAGATGCAGCAGGGGCGAAGCCCTCGCTGGCCCTTCTTTCTTGTTTTTGTAGAGGAGTGCCACGTCCGGTGCGCAGCGGACCGGCATTGCGTGATCCTGCCAGTCCCGAGACGATCTAGGAACTGTAGCCCGGCCGCCGGCAATCCCGGAGTTCGGCCCAACGACCCCTACACGCTCCAGCCCAGTTTCGGTTGAAAAAGGCATCATCAATTACCAAGCTTGAATTTTCTACCCTTTACATCTTGCACAAGAATTATTTATCATAGATTTTGGATGTTAATTGAAATTCACTTGGCTTTTGTAAATCTTTGAAACACAATTAAAGAAAGAAATAACACATTCAATGGCAGAGCCTATTTGGTTCATATTTTTGAAAATTGTTTATTGTTTTAAAAAATAAGGAAAGCATGGATAATACGTTTTTGTTATGAAAAACATAGAGTATATAGAAAACGCTAAATTTGGAGGACAAGAACAAATTTCAAAGAATATCTAAACAAATGATGTTTGTGTTTTCAAAAAACGATTCACGAAAAACAATTTTCAAAAGAAACACGAACAAAACATCCTAGGTTCCATTCGAAGACCCCAGAGAGTAGTCGAGAAGAAAATAAAGGAAAGCAAGCAGGAAGGAAATAAAATTTTGAAAATTAAAGGTTTAAACATTAAAATTATTCTATATTTTTATTCAAACTCATTTTATTTGTTTCTCTTTTATGGTTAAATACACGATATTTAAATTATACTCAAATCCTACATGTTTGAGTTATTAGGAGAGTTGATCATTAATTTAACATGATATCATATCTTGGTATGACACCACTTCTCTGTAATTTATTCTCCATTTATTTTTGTAAGTTCAGGGATGTCTCGATTTAGTTTGTTTGACTCTAATAATAAGTATATGGGGCCTAAGACAATATGTAAAATTTTAGAATTTAATTATATTTTATATTTTCTACCGTAAAACCATATATGAGAAAATCATTTTCCTTAGTATTTTGTTGTGCCAAAGGTTTTGCTTGGCTCACGGAAAGTACTAAAAAAAGAAAAAATGCTAATGAAAATGATTTTTTATTTTATTTTTATTTTTATGTTTGGATGTCTAATGAAAAATCTCAAAGAAAATCAAATGTACACAAAATTATTTAGAAAACTTAACCATTTTGTAATTATTTAATCTATATAATGAAAAATGAAAATAAATAAAAAGAGTTTGAAGTACTAAAAAAAAGTATACATTTGATTTAATTTAATTTTTTTTCTTTCCTTCTACTTTTCATCTCTTTTTTACCTTGCATTTTTCCCAATTTTTTTGCTGATGAAACATGCCTAAATTAATATAAGAGGGCCAAAAATAAAGTATAAATCATTTGCATGGTTAAATGATAATTAGCTTTTACTTTGAATTTAAACACTTGGGTTTAAATGTTTATGCAAACAAATGTTTTTTCATAATTTGATGGGGCATAGAAAATTTTGGACACATCCCCATAGGATCGCATTAAGGCCTTAATATTGCTTCTCCATCATATTAATGAAGGCCTGAAAAGTGAACATATTAATATCAATGATTTATTGATATTATGAGACAATTTGAAGAAAAGATATGACCAAATCAAAAACTTACATTTATGTGAAATACTTTCGAAAGCCCATTATGATTGGTTCATTTAAGATTACAAGATTTCAAATTTATCAATGATTATAACTCAGCCTTATTTAAAATTACTTCTCAATCACTTAAGTTATGTGGAGGAAATGTATATTCCTAGGCTATAGCAGTAAACACAAGGGATACTTGTGCTATGATTTCTACGCTAATAAACTTTATGTCACCCATCATGTGTATTTGATGAGAATGTTTTTCCCTTTACCTCTATTTCACCGTCTCTTTCCCTGGCTATTTTCACCCCTACTCCAGCCTTTCTTCCCATCTATTATCCAACTATAGCTACTTCATCTTCTCCCTAGTTGCCATTCCACCTCCCTCTCAATCCTTCTAGTTGACTTTCGATGCTTTACCCGAGCCTATTCAGTTGCCCTTTATAGACAGCTCCTCCAACTCTTCCTACTTGCCTTCAACACATCCAACTCCATCCTCTCTTTCACTGGCTCCATCCATCTGCTACAAACTGTCATCCAATGATAACAAGAACAAAGGATGGCTTCTTTAAAAAGCGGGCTCTCATCCCTCAGACTGAGTCTACATCTTATTCACAAGCAGCCAAGAATTCTAACTAGTCCCAAGTTATGCAGCAAGAGTTTGTTGCTCTCACCCGCAATCAGAGTTGGCACCTTGTTCCTCCACCACTCAATTGCAACATTGTGGACTGTGTTGAAGTTTAAACTTCATTTTCGATTTTCAGGCTTAGTTGAAATGATTTTGGTTATTAGGTTTTGGGCTTGGTAGTTTAAATAAAAGCCCAAATTATTAGAAACATATTAGCCAAACTTCAAGCCTTTTCTATATATTTTCATAGAGTTCTCTAGAATGAGGGTAGGATAGGAATTTTGTAGAGAATTCTAGAGATTCATTTGTAACCATTAGATTAGATTTGTGTTGGCAAAACCCTAGCCATTGGTTGAGGAGGTGCTACTTGTCTAAATATGGGTGACCTCCTTGAGTTTGTAACAAGCCAAAAACAAGAAGCCTTCAATAATACAAGTAGCCTCTTCCTCTCAATCATCTAGTCTCTCTCATCTTCAAGTTCTTCCTCCATCTTCCTTCCAACAAAGTGGTATCAAAGCTAGGTTATTGGATCTCTAGAAATTTGAGTATGCATTGTGATTGCAGTATTGATTGATCTTCCACATTAGAAAAATTTCTTGAGATCGATCTCATTAACTTAGAGAGTTGGAGTCTTGATTCCCTTTTAGGTTTTCAGGTGTTAGATTTTGTTCATCCATTTAGAGCTTTCAAATTCTAGCTTGAAGATCCTTTCTACAGACCTAGCGAGTCTGGCTTGTGGTTACAATCAAGTCGACCTCGACAAGAAACTATTACAATTGGAGTATCAAGATGAAAGCCCTCCTTGGATCATAGGATGTGTGGGAGATAGTAGAGAAAGGCCATAAGAACTGAAAAATGAAGGTAATCTATCTCAAACTCAAAAAGATAGTTTGAGAGATTCAAGAAAGAGAGACAAGAAGGCTCTCTATTTAATCTATCAAGGATTAGATGATATGCTTTTGAGAAGATCTCAAAAGCAAAGACAACTAAAGAAGCATGGGAGAAACTTCAAACCTCCATCAAGGGGCAAATCCAATCACTAAGGTACGTCTTCGAACTTTAAGAGCCAACTTTGAAGCTTTGCATATGAAAGAAGGTGAAGTCATCTCCGACTACTTCTCTAGAGTCTTAACGGTTACTAACAAACTAAAGAGAAATTGTGAGAAGCTAAATGACGTAAAAATTATGGAGAAGGTTCTTCGATCAATAAATTCAAACTTCAATTATATTGTCACTATCATTGAAGAAACCAAAGACTTGAAAGCCATGACAATGGAGCAGCTATTGGGTTCCTTACAAGCCTAGGAAGAAAAGAGAGAATAAGGAATGGATTGTAAAATCACTACTCAAGACTAGAATTGATTCAACTAAAGAAGGTAATGTTCAAAATAATAGAAGCAAACAAGGATGAAGTTGCGGTTGAGAATAAGGAGGAGATCATGAACATGTACGTAGACAAGGTTGAAGGCCCAATGATGACATCAAAAACAACTTCCAAAGAGGAGTGGTTCGTCTTATGTTAAGCGGTTAGATTGGAGACAAGGGGAAGCATAAAAATTTATAATAACCTAAAACCAACCCTGGGTAGCCCTCAGCTACTGTAGGTATAGTGGCTATAGGGTCGTCCATTGGGATGAGTTGTTTCTCTTTAATTAGTGATCCTAGGTCATAATTACTTAATCTAATTACTTTATGAAACTGGAAATAACAACTGAAATTAAAATTTTGATTTTTTTAGTGTTTTGGAAGAAGAATGTTTGCTGATTTTTGGAAAAAAAAATTATACTAAAGTCTCGGGCCTTGGTTTCACCAATTTTGGCCTCACCATGACAATTTAAAGGGGGGTTTAATAGTCCCAGTCATTTGAACAAGAAATCAGCCTATAGCTGATCCTCTAAACTCCACCTAGGTTCATCTTTTATGATATTTAATAAGCATAGATTCTAGCTAATTTAGAGTGCTGACCGGGTTCTCAGCTCGACCCTCTAGTGGCATTGACAGAAACAATCTCGTATGCATGTTGGGTCAAAGGTGCGTGGTTTAAGAACCCAACATACCATTCAAACTTGCTAAGTATCAAGAAAACTAGTTGAAGGGAAGAGAGACTCCTATATGGATTGTTGGGGGGACTAAGACTACTACCACCCTATACGGGGTGTCCCCAATTGATGTACACCCGACCTTGACGCCTCTAAATAGTATTGAAATTCTCTTCCTTTGGTTTAAAGCGCGTCTTCCCCTTTAGTTGCAGTGGTGGGGGTGGATTAGATCCACCTCACCCTGAGAGAGACAACTAATCGCTTATGGTGAGTATTGTGCACGTCATGAATGAAGAAAAGAAGAAATAACAGAAAATAAATCATGCTGAAAGCTTGAATTAGTGAAAAATGGAAAATTCCCCAAATTACAAAGTATTCTTAGTAATTTCACAAATCCTGGGATATGTTGTTCAAATCCCCCTATCCTTATTTATAAATCGGATTAATTCGTGCCCAAGGCAAGCACTTTCCTATTACAAATCGGATTCTAAAGATTGGAGTGCAAGAAGTTTTTATTTTCTGTTTAGCATTATTTTCGCACTAATTGTGAAAGTCGGTATGAAATTGTGAAATTTGGTTACTTAAGCTTGGGGATGATGCAAAATTTCGCATTGACTGTGAAGTCCGTGTGAAAAAGAAGAATTCAACACGAAATGCTCCAGAATGGCTTCAATTCCTCTATTTTCTTCCGTGATCATTTCTTCATGGTCTCAACTCATGCATACCTATACTCAATAAAACCATTGGTAACTGGTTTCGAGGCCAATAACACTTAAATCCGGTAAAGTGTGAGTTTCTATCGCAAAAGGGTTTTATTTAGTGAAAATTAAGTGCTTGAAAATGCACTTTTTGAGAAGTTATCAGACCCCCCAACTAGCTTGTTGCTAGTCCCTTATCAACAAATAAGTGTGAAATAGAGATAGACTGATCAAAGCAATTTGAAAAACTAAAAATGCAGAAAATAACCATGCAAGCAAGTAAAGTAAGATAATATGAAAGAAATGGTGCTATTAGAGGTATTGATAAAAGTCTAACAAGCTGGTAGGTTGTGTCGGGATTTCTTAGCATTCCCAATTTCAAGAAAGCAAGGTCTATAAGGTATAGTGATCTAGGCGATCATGCCCCCAAGCCCTCAATTGAATTTTCCTCAAAGAACTTAGTGCACGTATAGTGTAAGATCTCAAGTATAGACCAAGTTTCCAATGCTCCCCTCAACCAAATTCAACTCACCCTTTTGACACAAAGAAAATTAGAGTAGGTTGAGAATGCCTCTTTCTTTGCGCTTGTGTGTTTTGTAATTGGATGTAAGGCATCTAAGTGGCAGCCCCTTTAGTGGACATTCATCGATGGCTCCCCACTAGTTGGTTAAGGGCATCAAGCATTCAATTACCCTTGGACTTAACTCTGAGCTAACACTCAAACGACTTGAATTTTTACATGTGAGATCAATTCGTCTTCTATTCCATGTAGCAAGCAGTGAAGTCAGTGACTCCCAACTAGTTGGCTTAGGGCACTAGGCATTAAATTCCCCTCGGACCGTGCTCGGGATTCCGATCAAATCAACACATTTCATTTTTTTTTGTTTTTTTAAAGGCTCATTGGCCTTTTTGAAGGTGTCTCGACACTAATAAAATTAATTTAACTTCTAAAAGTAAGTGGAAATTGAGATGAAAGGGCCTAGACTCAATGCGTAGAAAAGTGATCTTGTGTCTGTGTAATTTTTAAGTTACAAAAATAACTTTTTTTTTTTTTTTTGAAAAACAAGGGAGCTGGTCAAGTCATGTCTCTCACAACCCTTATTTTCCTAAATTTCCAGATTTCACAAACACTAAGATTCCCTAACAAGGTTAAAAACTATCAAGACTAATGTCAATACCAAATCAAACAATATTTTGCACCTTTCATCTCATGTGACACACACAAACATGTAGAATATAAAAACAGAAAACAATTTTTTAACACCAAAAATTTTGGGCGAAAAGGTTGTCCTTTTAAAAGTGTCTCCCCCAACCAAGGTTAGACTTACCCTTTTCATTAAGTGCAAATAAAAAGGTAGGACAAGGGTTACCTCAATTGAAGAAAGGTGCTCTATGTATGACTTACTCCAATGCACTATCTTTGATGTGAAAGGCACCATGTGATTCCTTATGTGTGGTCAATTCCACGTCCACATTGTGATGCACCTTAAAATTGAAGTTCAGAGTACTTTGTTGGCATCTTGTAATTCCCGAGCTCAAGGATAAGCTCATTGGTGGAGAGAATATGCAAAGCTTAAGAAAAGAGACAAAAATTTCCTTCTAAAAGGAGGGGTTAAAAAACAGAAAATAAAAATAAAAATAAAAATAATTACCTAAGAAAGCAAATAAAATACTAAGCTACTTGATTTGGGCTAGTTAGTCTCAAGCTAGAGACTAAGCCCGGATAGGTGTTATGGAAAAATTCAAGGGGGTTCAAAAATAAAGTTCTCATCATTCTCCACAGTTGTGGAGCTCCCTTGACTTAAGGTGGCATCATTATCCCAATGGTCAAGCCTATAAGTCACATACTCATGGAAACGACTAATATGATTTTGTATCTTGTGTTGTTGCATCTCTAAGTGATAGATCTTTAATTTGAGCTCCTCATTGATCTTAGATTGTTCCACCATGAAGTCACCTATCATACCATGGACTTTGGTCAAGGTTTATTCAAGTGGGTTGGAATGTATGCATGTGTTTACCCCTTGATGCATCTTGAGGTATTGCCAATTTGGAAAGTAGGTGGTTTTACACTTACTAGCCTTGGGTGTGTCAAGCCTTAGCTTGGTTTTTCGTGTTATTTTACTCTTGAGCTTGCCAAGCTTTTTGATGAAGGCTCTAATGTAGAGAGATAGAGTGGTACTTACCTTGCCTTCAACTATGGGAGTTTTGTAGCTTCTTGCAATGGGTACTCCTCCCACTTTCTAGATGTATCAGCCAAGAATTCTAGGAATTGCATGGCCTCCTCGAGTGTCATGTCTAAGAGAGAACCTTCGCTCAGGGTTTCTACCATCTTCTTTGTGCTAGGTGACATGACCTCATAGAAAAATTCTAGTTTCCAATTTTCATATACGTACCTTGGACAAGCTTCATGTAATGCCATATACCTATCCCAATAAACATGATAAGTCTCTCATTCCAAAACTATGGAGGGAATTTTCCTTAGGAGAGGAGCTTTATCTTCCTCGAAGTGGTCACTGATTAGTACCCAAAAAGTGCAATATTGAGCCTTGTTTATAGCAGGTTTTATGCGCTTTTTGTGTCTTATCGACTCATTGATTGACATATTCGGTCCCAGGAGCTTTGTACTAATCACATATTGTAGCTATTTCAGTAGTTTTGCAGGTCAAATACCTTCTATTTCTTCAATTTGACTCAAACACATTGAACCTGAGCCGAATTTGAAGACTCATGATCAAATCTGAAGAAATTCGGAGCAAATCTATTGAAGTTGGAGGAGCAAACTGGCGAAATTTTAGGGGTTGCAAAATTTGGCAACATGCAAATTTCGTAACCTGCGAAATTTCACAACTTGCGAAATTTTGCAAGTTGCCAATTTTCGTAACCTCTCACCTGTGACTCACCTGTGTCTCCTGACTGCTTTTTGACCCACTTATTGGTGGTTTAATACAAGTTTGCCCTTATGTAATTTCGATTCTTTAGCACACGTTTGTAATTTCCTTTTACTGAGCCTTTATAAGCTCAACCATGCTTGTAGTAAATCCAACTTTTTTTGGCATTCAATGTCAGTCAAGCACGAAGCTTCCTCCTCTCTCTTTGTTGGTTATTTTCTCTTAACTTCTCCACTTCACTTTCTTGCATTTCTTGGTTGCAAGCACCCCTTGATGACCAATCAAGGGATGCTTGAATGGGACTGATCCTTGAAGGGGAGAGGCCCTTTGGAGTCTTCTTTTTAGGCTTAGGCGCATGTGTTCTCATGCTCTTCATGTTTGTGTTTTAGGGTATTTGTGCCCCTGTTCTCACCATAGGTTAAAATCTCTTAAGCACGCTCTCTTTAATGTGTATTTGGCAAGCTTTTTTTGGGTTAAGTGGATACTTTCACTAGATCCACTGAGGCTTAGTTAGTTGTCTCCTATTGGTTATCATGGGGTAGTGTTTTTGAGATGTGTTTTCACTGCTAGGGACATTTTTGCCTAACGAAATGCCATCTTTCAAAGAGCTCACCCCAGGGTTTAGGTTTTTAAAGCTAAGGAAGATGCGGATTTAGGAAATGACTATATGTGCTCCCAAACGAGATGGGCAGAGCTATATTGAGTTAACTGTGAACCCTAAATGATGTGGGGGCAAGGATTTCTCTTTTAACTTTTACATCACTGTTTAGTTTGCAACCATTTACACACATTATTTTAACATATAAATCCAGCGAAAACACCATTTCAATGCATTGTGGCTCTTCTCTCACGAAGAAAATAACCCATCCTGTTCCACCTAGAGCCACTATCTTTGTAGTAGCTTTGATACGTCAGTAGTAGGAATCCTAGGTTATAAATTTTGTTGATTCGGGCACCTACAGATAAAGCGAATCAATTGGGCGCAGCGTTCTGCAGAAGTGGATGGTGCCCTAGTGAAGAAAGAGCGATGAACTTGTGATTCACATCACAAGTTTTGGTGCTATCTCATTTCTTTTGATTTTATTTCCCCCACTTGCGAGTTCACTATAGGGAATTTGGAGATTTCAGCTGCGAGGAGTTTGAAGACTTCCTGTGCGGGAATTCATTACCATTGTTTTTTGATTTTAGCTAACTGATAACCTTTTTGTAACATTGTTTTTTTGTTGGTTTCTTGCTTGTTGTGTGATCATAACGATTTATGCGAGTGGGGCAAATCTGCTGCGAGAGCGGATTGAGCTGGTCTTCAATTAAGAAAAAGGGTTGTGAAGTTAGCCTACACCTGATGGATGGAGACTCCACTTGAGGCAATGAGCCATGAGGGTTCATCAGGGACCCCAGTACCTCTGAGATCGGTAGGATCACATTCACCCACCAAGGTGAGTGCACCCTCATGCATTATACCCTGCGAGGATGTGGTAGTGAGGGCCAGGTACTTGGTGCCTTGCTATAGCTTTTCACGGTATGGAACGAGAAATCCAGCCACACGCATGTCGAGGATTTGGAGGAGGTTTGCACTACTTTCAAGGAGGGTGCATTTGATATGGACCTACTCAAGTTGAAGGCTTTCCCTTTGACCCTCAAAGATAAAGCCAAAATTTGGCTTAATTCACTAAGGCTAAGGACCATCAGGAACTGGGTCGAGCTGCATGCGGAGTTTTTGAAGAAGTTAGCGGTGCCCGTAAGACCAACAACTTTGAAGGAAGATCTACACCTTTGTAGCTCATGACAGTGAAAGATTTTATCAATGCTTGGAGATATCTGGGAGACCGGTTGTACCCTCATCATGGCTTTGATACATGGATGTTGGTGAACCATTTCTACGATGGAATGTCCTTCCATGAAACAACTCCTGAGGCCATGTGGAGGGGACTTCCTTATAAAGCTCTTGATGAAGCCATGGACCTTGAACTACGTGGTGAAAACTTCCAAAAGGATGGGATAGTAGAATCCAAGGAGTAGAGAGGATGGAAACCACTTGATGGCTTAGGAGGCATTTATGCACTGATAGAAGAGGTGGAATTAAAGGCTAAGTTGTCCACCCTAAACAAAAGGATGGAAGAACTAGACGGAGAAACCAGGGAGGTGCGGCGTGGATTGAGGCATCTATGCCTGTAGCCATGTTTAATTGTCAATCTTCCAGTCATCAAGGAGAGCCTTGTCCAATTTCCCCCTCAGTAAGGGAAATGATGGTTGAAAATGCAAATGTTGTGGGCTAAAATAGGCCACCAAATGATGCCCAGTATGGTAACACTTATAATCCCAACTGGAAGAACCACCCCAACTTGGCTTGGAAGCATAAACCTCTTGTATATGTTCCCCCAGGAGCACATCAGCAACAACAGTATGGGTCCACCTCTCGTGACGTACCAGCTTCATCACACAGTAGACAGCTTTTCATGAATTTGAGCAAGGTGGTGGGGAATTTTATGGAGGAGCAGAAAACTATCAATGCTCAGATAAACCAAAGAATAGAAAAGGTAGAAAGATCCATAGATAAAAGGATTGAAGGGCTTCACAAAAGCCTAAATCAGAAAATTGATACCACTCTGATCATCCATCGAGTGGCACGAGCAATCGCTGACAAGTGCAAGTAAAAGGGAGGTTTCCTCAGGACACGATGATCGAGGGTGCATGAACTAAGCTTTTCTCGTGAGCTTGCTGGAAATGGATGAAGTCAAGCCATTATCACTTTAAGGAGTGGTAAGGAAATTGAGCAGCCAGTGTCCAAGCTAGTGGGAAAAACCAAAGAACAGGTGAAAGGGGAGCTTGAACACATAATCATCAAAGAAGATTAGATGAAATGAGGCATGCCCCCCCATTTCCCAAAGCACTGAGAGGCAAAAAGAAAGCTTCTAAGCAAGAAGGCATCTTGGAGGAGTCTTGAGGGCGGGTCAAAGAGTGAACATCCTTTGCTTGATATGATCCAAGCAGGTTCCAAGCTTATGCTAAATTTCTAAAGGATTTGTGCCTTTGTCAAAGGGGTTGGGCGTAAGTAAGAGGCCTTCACGAGCAAGTCAACTCTATCATCGATTGCAAAAACCTTGTTCAAATACAGATCCAGGGATCCCCCACCATTTCGGTCAACATTGGAGGACACATAGATAAAAACGCTAGCGTTTGGGGCTAGTGTCGGCTTCTTGCATACTCGATGTCTGAAGCGATTAGGTTTTGGGGAGGCTGAAGCCTACCAATATCACCCCTATCCTTAGCGGTCGATCGGTGAAAACGCAAGGGATAGTTGAGGATATCTTGATAAAGGTAGATAATTTCTATTATCCGGTAGATTTTGTGGTTCTTGATCTGAGCGATGGCGGGCGCTCACAGTGCCGTACCATTGCCAGGAGGCCATTTTTGGCCACAACTAATGCTATAATCAACTGTCGGAATGGGGTTATGCAGCTCAACTTTGGCAACATGACTTTGGAGCTCAACATTTTTCATTTGAGTAACAAAGGATAAACCGGCTGAATGAGGAGCAAAAAGTCGAAAATTATGCCTCGATGGCCAGCGGGTGTAGGGAAATACAGTGTTCATAAACTGTAACGCCTCGGTCCCGAGATAGGTGTACAATTCATGCAAGCGCCAGTACCACGAAAATTAAGTGTCACCTTGTGATGTTTGAGATGACAGTAATTGATAAAATTTAGGAACCCGGAATTATGGTATTAGAACAAGGAAAAAATTGTAATTATCATAGAGGATATGAAAACCATAAAATGAGAAGATGATGGGCCATCATATAAATAACAAGAGTTGATTTGCAATATTGAAGTGATTAAGGACCTATTTATAATTAATGGAAATATGTGGCTATAAATAGGAGATAAGACAAACAAAAATCTCATTTTTGTCTCAAAACTAGACCACGTTTATGGGTGTGAAGAATATAGAGGAAGAAGAGGAAGGAAGAGGAAGGAAGAGGGGAAGAAGAAGTGGGAGGAGCAAACAAAGGTATGTTTTCATTTCTAAATCAGAATATTTTGATGTCTAGGGTTATTGAGATTGTGATTGCTGAGGTTTTTCTATGGAGATTGGTTTGACAGCCTAGGGTTTTGGTTGAGAGATCACTAACCCTAGATTTGTTGAATTCATGTGGGTAAAACCTTAATTAGTATACAATAAACATGGAATCCTCTTATTTATATGGTTTTGTAGGAATTGGTGGACCTTGGGTTGAATTCATAGGATTTTACCTAGGGTTTGGTTTTATGAAGTTCCAAATCACCAATTCAAGTGTTGTGAAGTTGTTTTGGATGAATTCCATGTTGGTTTTGAGGAATTGTGGTAAAAGGAGAATGTTAGGTTTTAAAAGGAAATTATATGTTGGTAAAACCCCTGTTTTTGTTTCGGTTATAGATTAAGTTATAATCATCAAAATGAATTGATTCCAATTGGTAAAGAACCATAAGAGATAGGGATACAAATGTATAGAAGGAACAAATAGAAAATTGTAGCTCTAAGGCTCCCAAATACGGATTGAAAGGTGAGCTCGTGTAGCTCACTGATTATGCTCTGTTTTGGGTATGGTTGTAGTGTTTTGGCCATAAGTGGAGTTTCACTCATCCAAATTGAGTGATTCAAAATTATGGGTAAAATATGCTTCTAGGGGAATAAGTTAGCTGAAGGAAGTGCTGCAAATTGTAAGCCAAAAGTGCCCATAAAATTTTTCAAAGTGGAGCTATGTGCAGATTCTGTTCTGCCAAATTGAGTCATCTAGATGTAAAATACAATAACTTGAGTTTTGGTAATTCAAATTGGGTGATTCAATTGGAAGAAGCAAAACTGAATCATAGCTTCAATGAGTGAAGAAACCATTTCCAATTTATAGAAGTTAGATCCCAGAAATCAAGGATAACAGTAGGTGATTCAGGGAGTTTGGAATCAAAACATGCTATAATGTGTTATAGCCAGTTTGAGGAGAAGCCTTAGAAGGAATTTTAAATTTAAAATTTAAAGAAGTGTCATTTGATATATAAAGGACTGATCTGGAGAGTTTCATAATTTTTGAAGACCTTTTGAATAATTTTGGGTAATAAAGTCCATAGAGTATTGTTGGAAAAAGGTTACCAAAATGAGTGGTTTTTTGTTAGGGTTTTTTTTAGTGCTCAAGGGTAAATTGTTAATTTGACTTTATATGAATGTTGTGTGACCTTAAAGTGACTTGCGTGTGAAATACGTTAAGTTTATACGCTATCGTAGATTGATTAATACATTTGCTGTATTCGTTTGAGTAATGTAGGCTAAAAGCAAAGGAGGCAAAGTAGTGGATTTGTGCTCAAGTTGGGAAACAAAGAGGTGAGTGTTTCACAAACCTATTTTCCAAATACTAGTGTATTATTATGAACTGTTTTCTGATATTTAAATGGTTTTGATTGTAAACCATGTTTGAAAGGCAACAATAGTTTAACAACGAAGCAAACGGTTTTGATTTTTAAAACCATATATGAAGAAGCAAATAAGTAATGGTTTTGATTCATTCAACCATACTTTTAAAAAGCAGCAAATGAGTTTATGACAATGGTTTTAACTATAAAACCATATTTCAAAGAGCAAGCAAGCAAACAAAAGTCTATTTTGTAAAATAGGCCTAACCAAAATCCCTAACCAAGCAAGCATCCGGTCAAGAGGTATTCCGTACGTGCCGCGATTGGTATTAGGATTTCATACATGCATTTTAGATTTGGTCGAGCAAACTTAGAACATGCATCATACGTTCACAAAGGAAGGCCGTGGCACATCTTGAATTATATAAGGTTAAGAGCTCTAACTAAATTATGGTGATGGGGAGCCAGGTCAATTCCACCATATTTCTGGGAAGGTGACGTGGGCCAAGGCCCTTCCACCTAGGTGATGTGGACCCAGGTCCTTCCACCGGCACGGTCGATGCCCAGGCTCCCGTGTTCACTAGGGTACAACTATTAGGAAAGGCCTCCAGTGGTTGATGATTTATAAGCATGTTTATACAGTTTTTAAAAATCAACCATTGGCACACGGTTGAGCCTAGGCTCCCGTGTTTGTTTTAAAGCAAACGGTTGAGCCCAGGCTCCCGTTTTTATTTTAAAACAAACGGTTGAGCCCAGGCTCCCGTTTTATTTTAAAACAAGCGGTTGAGCCGAAACCGTTTTTATTTCAAAGCATGCGGTTGAGCCCGAGGCTCCGTGTTTTATGAAAAGTTTTGAAACTTTTTGAAGCAAAGGTTTATGAAAAGTTTTGAGCAACTTTAAGCGAGAGATTTGAGAAAAGTTTTAGAAACTTTTAAAGTAAAGATAAAGCAAGCAAGCGAGATTTTGAAAGGTTTTATAAAATTTCAAATAAGCAAGCAATAAAAGTTTCAAAAACTTTTTAAAGTAAAAACAAGAGCCAGAAAAGAAATATTCTGGAAAATATCATGTAAATGGAAGTTTCTGGGTTTTTAGATATTTCAGAAAAAACAAACATTTTCTAAAGAATACACTCAGGCTCGTTTAGCTCACATTATTTTATGTTTAAAACTATTTTTCTGAGTGCAGTGCGGCTAGGTATTTGGAGCACAATAGGAGTCCCTAACATCGGTATAAGTCTTTGTATTATAAATAGAATCTTGTATGAAATACCTTGAACTTGTATAAAGGAATATATGTATGTACATAATGTGGTTTATGAAAATGTGTGGAAGTTGTTGGTTGCCATGTTTGATATAGTGTAAGAATTGTGTATCTGAGGTTTGGGACATGTCCTATATCTGGTATTATGCTGCCGGGAATTTTATAAAATCCGCCGAGTTTAAGAAAAGAAAATTTTTATACGAGATTGAAGCGGCTTGTCTGGCTTAAGCTACGGGATTACTCTAGTACGTTGGGAATGCGGTGGGGATTTACTGTGAATTAGTAGCACCTATAGTAGTGGGTGGGGTGTGACAAGATTGGTATCGAGCACCAGAAGTTGTTATTAAGCATTGTAGTTTTCGTATCTTGCTATTTTACACTGCGGCAGCCATGCATTTTCAATTCAAAGTACATCGTATGAGGTGATTCAAAGTATTAAACGGTTGAATTTTTTTCAAAATCTGACACTATGTCGAGGCAAAGGGCGTCGAGGTCGTCCTAGGAGTCATTCCCGGAGGTTCCAGGCGTCTGCGAGTACATGAGAGAGATGAGCACATAGTTGGTTCCACTACAGCCTGCATGAATCGATCCGAGTCGAGTGGACCCGTCTGGGCGCGAGAGGAGCTCAAGTGCCGGGATTGTTTACCGGCGGAAGCGGGTGGCACATATTGCACGAGTAGCGACCCGTCGACAATCGCGACCTCCGCCACCTAGAAGTTCTCGAAGAACTTTTGGGAGGTAGATAGAGAGAGTACAAAAGGCGGGCGCCAGAGCCATATGTGACATTGGTGATCGAGCGGCTGGTTGTATAAATTGGGCCGAGTAAATAAGGTTTATGGAGTTATGGGCTGCGGATGAATAAAGGAGTCTTGTTTTCCGGTTTTACGATGGAAGAGCGGGGCTAAGGATGGTGGGACGCCGTGGAGAGGAGGTATCCTAATGGCATATCATGGGACCCAGAATTTCAACAAGAGTTCAGCATTAGGTTCTTTCCTTTCCAGTCGCAAGGATTCGAAAAATTGATGAGTTGTCGGGTTAGAAACCAGAGAAGGCAGCCCAGTGTCGATTATGAGAAGAGGTTCGGAACTAGTTAGATTGGTTCCATATATTCAAGGCTGGTGAAGCCATGAAGTGCAAAGGTTTTTGGCTGAATTGCGGCCTGGGATGCGGAGTGCATTTGTCTGCGGTTCCTCATAATGGGTTGGGGACTTAGTTGAAGCTGACTCGAGAGTTGAGCAAAGTCTGACTGACTAATAATGTCGGAGTAGGCAGACAAGAAAGGAAAGGAGTGCTGAGGCACTTTATGAGCTCTGAATGATCTGAAGAGAACGAGGGTAGGAGTTACGAGACCGAGGTCACGGTCGAGGCTACCTGGTCGAGGATCGGTGGGGCCCCCGGTTGCTGCGGTGGCACCCAGGTATTCCTCCGTCTGTCATATGTGTCGGAGGCAACACCATGGAGGTGTAAGAGATATAGTGCGGGGATCGTTTCCACGTGGCGGGAAGGCCATTTCATTAGAAATTAATCCTCAGTTATTGGTTCGGAGACATCGTTAGCTGCTAGCTACCCACTTTGAGATGAGCACTCGGAGGTCTTGAGGAGGGTTTCCTGACGAGAGGGACGGTCTCGACCCGCGAGCAGAAGTGGTCGTGGTAGAGGTAAGTAGTGCGGGGATGCGAGGCGGGAGACCCGTGCTCGGGCTAGGGTTTTATGCGTGACTCGACGGGGATGCGAGATCTGACTCGAATGTAGTTCTTGGTATTATGCTTATACATTAGTGGACCTAGGAGCCACACATTCCATTGCATCGGGCCTTTCTTAGATGCTTCCCGGATAGAGACCCGATAGTAGAGGGTCGTGTAGAGTTTCCCTTCCCATTTGGAGTCCAGTTATTCACCGAGACTGAGTAGTCGGAGAAAGTAGAGTTACGATTGAGGACGGGAGTTCCAGTGGATCTTGTGTATAGATATGGGGATTTTGATGTGGTTCTCGGCATGGATTAGCTATCATCATAGAGCCACATTGGGTGTTATAAAAGAAGGAAGTAAAGTAGCATAGGAAAAGGGAAATTGGAGGTTAAGTTCAAGGGAATATGTAGAGTTATCTTCCCGAATTATGATCTGCCGTGACGGCGCGAGAGAGAATCTTTAGCGTGGGGTTGTCGGGTTATCTAGCTTATGTGGTGGAAACGGGAAAGGAGGGGACTCATTGGATGAGATTCCGATTGTTAGAGAGTTCCCAAATGT
Organism: Tetrastigma voinierianum; assembly: GCA_016808115.1. Lineage (NCBI taxonomy): Eukaryota > Viridiplantae > Streptophyta > Magnoliopsida > Vitales > Vitaceae > Tetrastigma > Tetrastigma voinierianum. Next base: position 120,028 of record JAEQBH010000407.1, read on the forward strand.
ATTCCCGGATGATATTGCGGGATTACCTCCCGAAGAGTGGAGATTCACCATTGATACGATCCTAGGGAGCAGACCCATTTCCATTCCTCCTTATAGGATGGCTCCTGTAGAGTTGAGAGAGCTTAAGGCTCAGTTAGAAGAATTGTTAAGTAAGGGATTCATTAGACCGAGCATATCCCCATGGGGAGCTCCAGTTCTCTTCGTAAAAAAGAAAGATGGGAGTTTGCGGCTATGTATAGATTACAGGCAGTTGAACAAAGTTACCATCCGCAATCAGTATCCACTCCCTAGGATCGATGAGTTATTCAATCAGCTCCAGGGGTCTCGAGTGTACTCCAAGATAGATTTGAGGTTGGGGTATCATCAGTTGAGAGTGTAGGAGAGTGATGTTCCTAAGGCTGCATTCAGGACATGCTACGGTCATTATGAGTTTACACGGTTATCTTAGTTTGGCTTGACTAATGCTCCGTGGCATTTATGGATTTGATGAGTAGGGTATTCCGGCCGTGTTTGGATAGGTTCCGTCATAGTCTTTATTGATGATATCCTAGTGTATTCGGGTGGATTCGGAGGAACATTGAGCTTTGAGGATTGTGTTACGAGACCACAGGGAGGCGGCAGTTGTATGCCAAGTTGAGCAAGTGTCAGTTTTGGCTTGATAAGGTGGCATTCCTAGGTCATGAGATCTCAACTAAGGGGGTGTGAGTGTGGATCCCCAGAAAATAGAAGCTGTGGTAAAATGGAAACCGCCAAAGAAGGCATGTTCGAGTCGAAGCTTCCTTGGTTTAGCGAGGATGTCTGGGAAGTTTGTTGAGGGGTTCTCCAAGATAGCAGCCCCATTGATAAGCTGACCGAGGAAAGATGTCAGAAGTATGATTGGGTGGATGCATGCCAGTAGAGTTTCGAGGAGTTGAAGGGTAGATTGGCTTGACTCAGGTTCTAACACTTGATGGGAGAGATGGGTTTATGGTTCTGATGATGCTTCTCAGCGAAGGCCTTGGTTGTGTTTTGATGAAGAATGATAAATTTGATTGCATATGCCTCCTAGGCAATTTGAAGAAGCATGAGAGAGTACCACACATGACTTAGAGCTTCACGGCCGATCGTGTTGCTTTGAAGATATGGAGACATTACTTATGGTGTTCCTTGCGGGATATTTACAAATCATAAGAGTCTTCAATATATATTTTCATTTAGAAAGAGTTAAACTGAGGCAAAGAAGATGAAGCCCAAGTTGATTAAGGACTACAATTGTACTATTGAGTACCATCCGGGGAAAGCTAATGTCGTGCCGGATGCCTTGAGTAGGCTGCAGAGTTCTTTGTCTCATATGAGATGGGTTATCTTCCCTTTGTTGGTGGATCTAAGAGCTTTAGGGGTGATATTGGAGGCGAGTTCGGGGCCTTGTTAGCCACATTTCATGTTAGACCTCTCTTGAGTGGATCGGATTCTAGCGGGGCGGTCGCGGGGATCCCGCGGATGATTAAGCTTAAGGAAGAGATGAAAAAGGAAAGAAAGCGAGTTTCAAATTAGAGATGTGGCTTGTGATAGTGAAAGGACGGAGAATGTGCGTGCGAGTATAGCGGTTGAAGAGACATTATGGAAGAAGCACATTCATCTGCGTATGCTATGCATCCAGGTAGTACCAAGATGAACAGGACTTTGAAAGAACATTATTGGTGGAATGGGATGAAGAAAGAGATTGCAAGTTTCGTCGCGGATGTCTAACACAGTCGATGGGTGAAGCGAGCATCAAAGGCGTGGGGAGAGATACGATTACTCCCACTGTTCCCGGTATGGAAATGGGAGAAGATCACTATGGATTTTGTGGCTGGTCTTCCACGGGTTTCAAAGGCGAGAATGATGCTATATGGGTGATAGTTGATCGATTGAAGAATGCGCTCATTTTACGCGATTAATGTTGAGGATTCTCTGGAAAATTTGGCTCAGTTGTATGTGGATGAGATAATGAGACTTCATGGGATTCCAGTTTCGATAGTTTCAGATCGAGACCCCAGGTTCACATCCAGGTTTTAGCCTAGTTTACAAACAACTTTAGGTACTCGCCTTCATTTCAACACAATATTTCATCCTCAGACAGATGGCCAGTTAGAGAGGACCATTCAGACGTTAGAGGATATGCTAAGAGCTTGTGTGATGGAATTCAAGGGGAGTTGGGATACTCATTTGGCACTAATGGAGTTCGTTTATAACAAGAGATATCGGGCGGTATAGAGATGGCTGTTGAAGGCCTTTGTATGGTAGGAAATGTAGGACTCTAGTGTGCTAGGATGAGGTTGGTGAGGAAGACTAGTAGGCCACGAACTGGAGTGCAAATCACTTAGTGAAAATTGTTCGTGATAACTTAAAGAAAGCAAGAGATAGGCCGAAAAGTTATCTCACGGACAATAGTCGTGAGGACTTGCGGAGTTCGAGATAGGTGATCGGGTATTTTTAAAGATTTCCCCTTGGAAAGGTGTTTTGAGATTTGGGAAGCGAGGAAAGCTTAGTCCGATATATATAGGACCCTATGAAGTTATTAAACGAAATTAGGGCCAGTAGCTTACAGTTGAAGTTACCCCGAGTTATCAGGATTCATGACACATTCCAATCGATGTTAAGAAGTACATCCGGATCCTTCATGTCTTTGAGAGAAGCGGCCGGTGCGGCTAAAGGAGAATCGACTTATGGGGAAAACACATTGCAGATTAGCTAGATCACTTGAGGAACAAGTATTAGGGTAAGGTGATCCCTTTGGTTGGGTCATGGAAGAATCATGAGAGGGAGCGGCTAGGGCGGAGGCAGATGCGTAGTCAATACCCTCAATTATTTTCCAGATGAGATATTTTCCTTTCTTTCTTTTTGAATTTAGTTTATTCATTTCGAGGACGAAATGTTCCTAAGGAGGGAGGATTTGTAACGCTCCGGTCTCGAGATAGGTGTATAGTTCATGCAATTGTAGGGCGTACACGAACATTAAGTGTCACCTTGTGATATTTTGGAGATGACTTGTGTAATTGATAAAATTAGGAACACGGAATTTTGGTATTAGAACAAGAGGATAAAATTGTAATTTTTTCATAGAGGATGAAAACCATAAAATGAGAGAATGATGGGCCATGTATAAATAACAAGAGAGTTGATTTGCAATATTGAGTGATTAGGACCCTGTTATAATTAATGGAAATATGAGGCTATAAATAGGAGATGAGACAAACAAAAATCTCATTTTGTCTCAAAAAGCTAGGGCTTCACGTTTTGGGTGTGAAGAATAGAGGAAGAAGAGGAAGAAGGAAGAAGAGGAAGAGGAAGAAGAAAGGGAGAGGGCAAACAAGGTATGTTTTCATTTCTAAATCAAGTGTATTTTTATGTCTAGGGTTATTGGTGTGATTGCTAGGGTTTTTCTATAGAGATTGGCTTGTTCCAAACCTAGGGTTTTGGTTGAGAGAATCATACAACCTAGATTTGTTGAATTCGTAATGGGTAAAACCTTAATTAGTATACAATAAACATGGAATCCTCTTATTTATATATGGTTTGTAGGAATTGGTGGATTGCTTAGGTTGAATTCATGGGATTTTACCTAGGGTTTGGTTTATGAGTTCCAAATCACCAATTCAAGTGTTGTAGTTGTTTTGGATGAATTCCATGTTGGTTTGAGAATTGTGGTAAGAGAATGTTGGGTTTAAAAGTATGTCAAAATTTGGTAAAACCCCTGTTTTGTTTAGTTATAGATTAGTTATAATCATCCAAATGAATTGATTCCAATTGGCAAAGAACCATAAGAGATAGGGATACAAATGTATAGAAGGAACCAAGGCAAATTGCTCCTAAGGCTCCCAAATACGGACTGAAAAGTGAGCTCGTGTGGCTCACGAGTTATCTTCTGTTTTGGGTATGGTTGTAGTGTTTTGGCCATAAGTGGAGTTTCAATCATCCCAATTAGTGATTCAAATTATGGGTAAAATATACTTCTAGGGAATAATTTAGCTGGAAGGAGTGAAAGCAAGTGTAAAGCCAAAAGTGCCCAGAAAAGTTTTCAAAGTGGAGCTATGTGCAGATTCTGTTCTGCCAAATTGAGTCATCTTGATGTAAAATACAATAACTTGAGTTTTGGTGATCCAAATTGGGTGATTCAAATTGGAAAAGAAACCTTATAATCATAGCTTCAAATGAGTGAAGAAACCATTTCCAATTTATGGATTTAAGAGCCCAGAAATCAAGGATAACAGTAGGTGATTCAGTGAGTTTAGAATCAAAAACATGCTGTAGCGTGTTATGCGGTTGAGGAGCCTTAGAGAAGGAATTTACATTGAAATTTTAAGAGAGATGTCATTGGATATATAGAGGACTGATCTGGAGAGTTTCATAATTTTTGAAGAAGACCTTTTGAGTAATTTTTTGATAATAAAGTCTATAGAGTATTGTTGGAAAAAGGTTACCAAAATGAGTGGTTTTTGTTAGGGGTTTTTAGTGCTCAAGGGTAAATTGTTAATTTGACTTTATATGAATGTTGTGTGACCTTAAAGTGACTTGCGTGTGGAAATGCGTTAAGTTTATACACTATCGTAGGTGATTAATACGTTGCCGTATTGATTTGAGTATGTAGGCTAAAAGCAAGGAGGCAAAGTAGTAGATTTGTGCTCAACTTTGGGAAACAAAGGGTGGAGTGTTCTAAACCTATTTTCCAAATACTAGTGTATTATTATGAACTGTTTTGCACTGGTATTTAAATGGTTTGATTGTAAACCATGTTTGAAAGGCAAACAATGAGTTTAACAAGCAAGCAAAGCGTTTGATTTTCAACCATATATGAAAAGCAAATAAGTAATGGTTTGATTCATTCCAAGCCATACTTTTAAAAGCAAGCAATGGAACAGCAAGCGATAGTTTTAGCTATAAAGCCAGTATTTGAAAAACTGACAAGCAGACAAAGTCTATTTTTGTAAAGCCCGGCCTAACCAAAAATCCTTAGTCTTAAGCATGCATCCGGTCAGAGGTATTCCGTACGTGCGCGGTGGTGTTAGGATTTCATACATGCATTTTAGATTGCCTGGTCAGCAAAATTAGAACATGCATCATACATTTAAAGGAGGCGTGGCGCGTCTTGAATTATGGGTTAAGAGCTCTAACTAAATTATGGTGATGGGGCCAGGTCAATTCCACCATATTTCACAGGAAGGTGAGCTTGGCGGGGGCCCTTCCACCTAGGTGATGTGGACCCCGGAGTCCTTCGGTACAGCACGGTCGATGCCCAGGCTCCCGTGTTCACTAGGGTACAACTATTAGGAAAGGCCTCTAGTGGTTGATGATTTATACAGTTTTTAAAAATCAACCATTGGCACACGGTTGAGCCTAGGCTCCCGTGTTTGTTTTAAAGCAAACGGTTGAGCCCAGCTCCCGTTTTATTTCAAAGCATACGGTTGAGCCCAGGCTCCCGTGTTTATGAAAAGTTTTGAGCAACTTTTGAAGTAAAGAGTTTATGAAAAGTTTTGAGCGACTTTTTAAAAAGCAAGAGATTTGAAAAGTTTTAAAAACTTTTAAAGTAAGATAAAGCAACAAGCAAGAAATTTTGAGTTTATAAACTTTCCAAGTAAGCAAGCAATAAAAGTTTCAAAAACTTTTAAGAGTAAAGCAAAGCAAAGAAAGAAATATTTACGGAAAATATCATGTACTTGAAAGTTTTACGAGTTTTAGATGTTTTAAGAAAAGAACAAAACATTTTCTAAAAGAATACACTCTACTTTGAGCTCGTTTGGCTCATTGTTTTCATTTAAAAACTATTTTCCCGGTCTGAGTGCGCGGACGTTGGAGCACAATAGGAGTCCTAACATCGGTATAAGTCTTTGTGTATAAATAGAATCTTGTGGAAATACCTTGAACTTGTATAGGAATATATGTATGTACATAATGTGGTTTGTAATGTGTGGAGGTTGTTGGTTGCCATGTTTGATACTAGTGTAAAATTATTGTATACGAGGTTTGGGACATGTCCACTATCATACAATTTGTTATGCTCTTAGATTTTATAAAATCACATGTTTAGAAAAATGTTTTTTGCCCATATGAGATTGAAGCGAAGCAATGCGGCCGCTATAGGATTTCTAGTCCTTAGAATTAGCAGCCGAGTTTCGTAGGTGGCCGACACCTGTTAGTAGGGTGGGGTGTGGCATAAATTGCAAGAAGAATCAATTGTGAGCAAAAGGCGATTGATGATCCATTGCATCGAGTCCTCGTGCACATTTGTCATGCCATCGGCGCCGCAAAGACCACATAATGCTTAACAACCCGGGTCTGCGTGATTGGACTCAACGGCTGACACCTCACTGCAAGCATGGAGGAGCTTCTCCTCCTTGACCTCCCATGAGACCTTTTATCAGCTTCATAGGGAGTGGTTCCAGCAGGAACTTGGAAACCACTCCAAATTTTAGTTAGATTTTTGTTTGGTTTTATTTTAATTTTTAAAAATTAGGATTTTCTTTAATATCCTTTATTTTCCAAATTTTTTTAATTTTCTTATTTTTCTAGCTTTACTTCTAATAATTTTTTATTTTGTTTTGTTGCAGGTGTTTAGTTTTGGAGGAGCAAATTGTGCCTGAGGATTTCTCAGGTTGTGAAAATTTTCGCAACTGCGAAAGTCACGAGTTCTTGAAAGTCATGACTGGCCTTTGTTCATCTTCTCTCCTCCTCTGACTCCTTCTTTCCTGCCAACCCTCAGTTTGACACTCACAGAATTAATTTTTTCTAATCTTTTGAGCCATTCTCAAATTAATGGTCATAAAGCCATTAATTCTCACATCTTCCACATTACCGCTCCTCCCTTTTATAAACCCTTGTTCCATTTCATTTCAACTCTCGTCATCCTTTCGGTTTAGAAAATCTCATTTCTTCTCTAATTGCTCAATTCGAGGTCCAACCATAATTGAAGGCGAGAGCTTCACTCTTTGAGCAGCGAGGTCTTGAGGTACCACTACCGCGAGGCCTTTCTCTTCATCGTCAGCCGTACCCGCCGGCCGTACCGTTAGTTAGATTCTTCTTGGCCCCTCTGCTTTGTCGCGTGACGTGACACTGTGCCCCTGCTGCGCTCCGCTCTTGCCTCTTGCTAGCATCCCCTCTTTGTTAGTGATGTTGAGGTTCCTCCTCTATGGCCCTACCGGAGGGAGATGTCATGCATGGCTGGGCCCGCTTTCGCTCTTCCCATCCCGAGACTAGCCGGGGCCAGCTGCTTGAGGCCGGGACAGTAGGCTAGAAGTCATCTACACTTCGAGATCGAGCGCGCCCTCCCAACCTTATCGGGGAGTGTGCCGGGCCCGGACTATCTACGGGTCCATTATCGCGACGCACTTCCCTGCGACCCCATCACAGGAATGTTAGGCTGTGGATATTAGAGATTTTCATGGGGAGGTATACTATGATCTCCCGGCATTTTCCGCGGACTCGGGGCTCCGAGACTCCATGCTTCGCATACAGCAATACCATCTGGAGCCATTCATGGTGCCGCGTCAGTACTATTATCCTCGAATTAGTCATCGGAGTTACATAAATGCGATGACATCGGGAGAGAAACTGACAGAAGCGCTCTTCATTTCTCTATCGATGGCAGGCCAAGGATACTTCGGGCCTCCGATATCACAGCAGCTCTCCATCTACCAGTGGTCCTCGCCAATGCGGCCGGTTATAAATAGTGGCCCCATCCTTCGACCAGGGAGATGGTCCGGCTTTTCTCTATGGATGCTATTGATGGGTCGGTATTATTCAGGCGCCACATTCCACAGCGTATGCTTTTGATAGACCACGTTTTGAGGTCTAATATGTTTCCACTTCAGCATCTGATCTGAGAGGAGGACCATCTGAGTCTTTGTATCGTATTTCAGCGGGATCTTGGATTCGGCCGTGAGTTGATTATGACCTCATTATTCCATTTCGAGACGGGGTCCACCGCCGGGTCTGCCGGTACGAGGTCACGCCTCTTCTATTTCCTCGTCTATTATGTCAGGTGCTTGAGCATATCGGGTTCCCGATCGAGCCTCATATAGAGCTTCGACCCGGCTGTGAGGCCACCCTTACCATTGATCGATGGCGGGCCAGGCCTCGAGCTTTCCATCTTCCCCCTCCGCGATCGGACGGATGGGCGGGATGAGTCCTCGTTGGGACTTGTCCCCTAGTTGAGCACACTAGGGGCCTCCATTGATTTCACATTATCCCCTCCCGATCCTCTTCGGCTCACGCCACTCCTCACAGTAGCTCAGGCCGATTACCGCGGGCTCAGTGCCTCTGCCTCTCCACAGGACTTGGACCCCATGCCTGGATTTGGTCTGATATAGTAGGGTGGCGCCTCCAACCTGCTGATGCATTTACCCTCTGCGGGAACTTCTGGCTCTTATGGAAACCGTTCGCACATTCTCGCGACCCTCGACTTCATTTGCGGCTCACAAACCCGCAGCTAGCGAGGAAAGATCACTTAGAACCATGCTTCGAATCCAGGGGCGGCATGTTATGGGCAGAGAGCCACTGGACCTCCACCTTTATCTCTCCTCGAGACCCACTACCACAGACCCTCAGCTATCCCTCCTCGAGGCGAGAATCGGTTCCTCCACCATGTCGGCCTATGGCTTCTTTGGATGTATTGATTTGCGCGGCTGCTCGGCCGTCTGCCAGTGACTCTCAGTCTGCGGTACGAGGATGAAGCCTTCTCGACCACTATTCTGGAGTACCCATGATTCCCCTCTAACATAATCTGATTGCCGGAATGATTAGTGGTGGAAGTGATATTCATACTTTTGGTGTTAGTCTTACTTGTACTTCGCCATCAGGTAAGCCCTTTTGTGTTTATCATGAAACTGCATTTACTTCTTTGTAAGAAATTCGAAATTTTGTAATTTCACCTTGATATATATATAATACAAACCTATTTTTCTACACTTTTGCATCTCATTTTACCCCTATATTGTTGTGGTTTTTCCTTTTGTCAGTTCAGACGGTTGGAGTAACTGTGCGATGCGAATGCTAGAATGATTCCATGCTTAGTGATTTTGATTTAGTTGATGACCTTGGTAATTACCCTGTCTTCCACCATTCTCTAGCCACACACACAGAGCACATCAGTTTTCATCATTAGGTTGAGGAGTTGCATTTTCCTCTTACTTTGCAAACCCAACCTTAGCTTTGGTGTGGCCCATAATGGGTTGGGACCTGAAGCGAAGGCTAATGTGTCTTCAAGAAAAAGAAAAGACAAAGAAAAGAAGAGACCGGAAATAAACCGCTGCGCCTTGAAACAGAAACACGATCCGAGGGGTATATAAACTGAAAACCTTTAAAGCCTTGGTTCCCTAAATGGCCCCGGTTTGGAGCCACCGACTTTATCTCCTTTACATGGGTGGATAGGTGGAGTTTAGTGAGTTGTAGGTGCTGAATTTTCGAAATCATTTGAAGTCCGGGGTGAAACCTGTAGAGTTTGTGGTTGAAAGATCCTTTTGACTTGATGCCCTAAACCTTAGTTGGTTGGGAGTCATCGGTGAATCCCCGTTACACGGACTTTGGTGAAGTCGAATTTTCAGCATTGCACCCTACAATACAATAGAGGTATGAAATAAGTGTGGGACTGATTCTATTTAGGGTGGTCAGCAGTCTAAGGTATTGGCAGTAGTTTGGTTGGGGGGAGGTAGCTTAGCAGCTTATTGGTGCAAACTGATCACCTAAAAACACTTAGATTTTGTTGGAAGTTCAGGCTGATTTCCTTGGAATAATTGCTGCCCTGAAACTTGCTCTTGTATGGCATGTGTTCTCCCAAGATGGTCTTTATATAGAGTCCCAATTTGTCGTAGTGAAGGTTGGGCATTATTTACATATGCTTTTTAAACAAAAAACCCATTTTGCAAAAACACATCACGCATGATCTTCTTTTTCTCGCATTGCTAAGGACTAGCAATGTCTCGGTTGGGGGAGTGATTAGTACCCAAAAAGTGCAATATTGAGCCTTGTTTATAGCAGGTTTTATGCGCTTTTTGTGTACTAATCGACTTCAATGACTCAATTGACATATTCGAGTCCCGGCTTTGATACTAATCACATCTTGTAGCTATTTCAGTAGTTTTGCAGGTCAAATACCTTCTATTTCTTCAATTTGACTCAAACACGTTGAACCTGAGTCGAATTCAAAGACTCATGATCAAATCTAAAGAAATTCGGAGCAAATCTATTGAAGTTGGAGGAGCAAACTGGCGAAATTTTGGGGTTGCAAAATTTGGCAACATGCAAATTTCGTAACTTGCGAAATTTCGCAACTTGCGAAATTTTGCAAGTTGCCAATTTTCGTAACCTCTCACACATGACTCACGTAATCTCATGGCTGCTTTTGACCCACTTGTTGGTGGTTTAATCTGGTTGCCCTTATCTGATTTTGATTCTTGTACATGTTTGTAATTTCCTTTTTCACGAGCCTTTACTCGCTCAACCATGCTTCATAATCAAATCAACTTTTTGCCATTCAATCAATCGATCCAGAGCAGGCTTCCTCCTCTCCATTGTTGAGTGATTTTCTCTTCTTCTCCTTCCCTTTCTTGCATTTTCTTGGTTTTGCCCAAACACTGCATGATGATGTCAAATCAAGGGATGTAGCCTAAGCCTGATCCTTGAAGGGGAAGGCCATTGGGTGTTGCTTTTAGGCTTAGCTGCATGTTCTCATGCTCTTCATGTTTGTGTTTTAGGGTATTTGTGCCCCTGTTCTCACCATAGGTTAAAATCTCTTAAGCACGCTCTCTTTAATGTGTATTTGGCAAGCTTTTTTTGGGTTCAGTGGACACTTTCACTAGATTCACTGAGGCTCAGTTAGTTGTCTCCTATTGGTAATCGCGGGTAGTGTTTTTGAGATGTGTTTTCACTGTTAGGGACATTTTTGCCTAACGAAATGCCATCTTTCAAAAGGAAAGCTCTTAGGGTTTAGGTTTTAATGCTAAATGAAGATCCGGTTCGGGAAATGACTATATGTCATGCTCCCAAACGTGAGGATATAGACCGTACATGTTGGTTAACCCTAGAACCTAAGCGCGGCGAGACTTAGTTTCTCTTAACTTTTACATCACCTATTTTAGTTTGCAACCATTCACACACACTGTTTTCCACACACCCTATAAATTCAACGAGAAAACACCATTTTCAATGCACTATAACTCTTCTCTCACGATGAAAACCCATCCCTGTGTTCCACCCTAGAGCCACTATACTGTAATAGCTTTGCTACGTCAGTAGTAGGAATCCTAGGTTATAAATTTTGTTGATTCCGAACACCTACCTGAAAAAGAACGAATCAGTCACCCTCTTGACGTGATAGATTTTCCATGATTCCTATCCTACAAGTTAGTCAAAACAAAAGCAAAAGAAACTAAATGCAACTAAAAGAAAGGGTTAATCCAAAAAAGAAATAAAAATTATTAGAAAAATAAAGCAATTAAAGTATGCAATTAAAAATTCTTATTACTAAAGAGAAGGCACCATCCTTGGCAACGATGCTATGTAGTTCATCCTATGTCGAGTGGTTAGATTGGAGACAAGGGGAAGCACAAAAATTTATAATAACCTAAAACCAACCCTGATTAGCCCACAACTACTATAGGTATAGTGGACCTAAGGTCTTTCACTGTGATGGGTTTTTTTCTCTTTGATTAGCAATCCTTGGTCCTAATTACTTTATGAAATAGAAAATAAAAATTGAAATTAAAAATATGATTTTTAGTGTATTGGAAGAAGAATGTTTATTGATTTTTGGAAAATAATATTATACTAAGGCCTCTCAGGCCTTGGTTTCACCAATTTCGGCCTCACCATGAAAATTCAAAGGGGGGGGTTTGTTTAATAGTCTCGATTGTTTGAATAAGAAATCGATCTATAGGCGATCTCTTCGCTCCCACCAGGTGCCTCTTTATGATATTTAATAAGCATAGATTCTAGGTGTATGGATAAAGGAAATTCTTTTTGATTTAGAGTAATTTGACAGGTTCTTGACTCGACCTTCTAGTGTGTTCCTCACAAAATACAATCTCGTACGCATTTTGGGTCAAAGGTGCACGGTTTAAGCACCCAACATACCATTCAAACTTGCTAAGTATCAATAAGACTAGTTGAAGAGAAGAGAGACTCCTATACATATAGTTGGGAGAACCAGGACTGCTGCCACCCGATACGGGGTGTCCCCAACTGATGTACCCCTGACCTTTAGGCCTCTAAACAACGTTGAAAGTCTCATCCTTTGGTTTGAAGCGCATCTTCCCCTTTGATTACCTTGGTGAGGTAGATCCAATCCACCTCACACCAAAGGAAGCGACTACTCCTCTGTGGTGAGTACTTATTTACCATGAATGAAGAAAGAAGAAAAAATAGAAAGTAAATCGTGATGAAAAACTTGAATTAATGAAAAAGGAAAATTCCACAAATTACCAAGTTTCGATGGTGAAGAAATTTATGGATATGTTGTTCCGATCCCCCTATCCATATTTATAATACATCCCAAGAAGGTTTATTCATGCTTAAGGCAAGTACTTTCCTATTACAAATCGGATTTTGAAGATTGGAGCATAAGAACTTGCTATATATTTTTCACTGCTATTTTTTCATTGATTGAGAAAGTCGGTGCGAAATTGCAAAATCTAGTCACTTAAGCTTAGAGATGATGTGAAATTTCAACAAACTGCAAATTCAATGTGAAATCGAAGAATTTAGTGCGAAATCTTCCATAATGGCTTTCAATTCCTCCATCTTCTTGCATGATCATTCCTTTATGGTCTCAACTCGGTTGAATTACTTTCATGGGCTTCCAAGCTTGCATAAAAGATACGGGATATCTTCATTGCTTTGACCCATAATCCAAAGAGCCGTAAAACTTGCCTAAAAAAGACCATTATGCATACCTATACTCAATAATACCATTAGTAATAGGTTTTGGGGCCAACAACACATAAAGGTGGTAAAGTGTGAGTTGCTACCACAAAAAGGGTATTATTTAGTGAAAATTAAGTGCTTGAAAATGAACTTTTTGAGTAGTTATCAAGGAGAAAGCTCAACAGAATTAAGTGGGAGAGGCAGCGAAAATCGAGGTATAATAGTCGTACTTTAAATGTTAAAATTGTGAAAAGGTTGCATTACGTTTCGAGATATAGAGGACCTAAGCGGTAAGAGAGTTGAAGAGAAGGCCAACTACATTGAAGAAATTAGTCAAGAAGATGGAACCTTGTTGGTGGCTTACAAGGACAATGCAAGAGGTGAAGATAATACATGGTACCTTGATACTATACAAGAAATCATGTGTGAAAAAAGAAGCATGTTCGTGGAGCTTGATGAATTAGTGAGCGGCAACATGGCTTTTGGAGATGAATCCAATGTAGTAGTGAAAGACAGAGGTAACATTCTTATCTGATTGATCAAGAATAGAGACCATCAATTTATTTCCAATGTTTATTATGTGCCAAATATGAAGAGTAATATCTTGAGCCTAGGGCAATTCTTAGAGAAAGGTTATGATATTCGTTTAAAAGACATTAAACTTTCTATAAGAGATAGTGGGAGTAATTTAATTATCAAGGTGTCGATATCAAGGAATAGAATGTTCATGTTCAACATTCAAATGATGTTGCAAAATGTCTCAAGGCATGCTGCAAAGACAAAACTTGGCTTTGGCATCTTTGATTTGAGCATCTCAACTTTGGAGGATTAGAATTACTTTCCAAGAAGGTAATGGTGAGAGGATTACCCTCCATTAGTCACCCTGATCAAGTGTCCGATGGATATCTACTTAGGAAGCAATTCAAGAAGAGCTATCTAAAGGAGTCAAGCTCAAGAGCTCAAAAGCCGCTAGAACTCATACATACGAATGTGTGCGGTCCAATCAAGCCAAGCTTACTAGGTAAGAGTAACCATTTCCTTCTCTCTATAGATGATTTTTCAAGAAAAACATTGGTGAATTTTGTAAGGAGAAATTGGAGATGTTAAAAAATTTCAAGAAGTTCAAAGCCTTTGTTGAGAAGAAAAGTGGCCTTGTGATCGAAGCTATGACATTTGATAGTAGAGGAGAATTCACATCAAATTGATTTTAAAAGTATTGTGAAGATCATGGAATTTGACGACCTCTGACATAGCCCAGATCCCTCCATCAAAATTATGTGGCGAAAATGAAGAATAGAACAATCCTTGACATGGCAAGGAGCATGCTTAAGAGCAAGAGGCTGCTAAAGGAGATGTAGGCGAAACGATTGCATGTCTGATTTATATCTATAGATCTCTAGCAAAGCGTGTGGGGAAAAACACCACAAGAAGCATGGAGTGGAAGGAAGCTGGGCATTTTCCATCTAAGAGTCTTCCATAGCATAGCTCATGTGCATGTACCCAAGAGCAAAGAAGCAAGTTGGACGATAAATGCTAGAAATACATCTTCATTAGTTATGATGCAAAGTCTAAAGGCTACAAGCTTTTCAATCCTAATACTAGGAAGACAATCATTAGTCGATATGTCATATGCGATGAAGAAGGAGAATGGGATTAGGGAAAATAGGATGAAGACTACAACTTCTTTCCATACTTCGAAGAAGATGATATGGAGCATCCAAGGATAGAGGAAGCAAGAGAGAAGTCTAGTACCCATGACTTCACCGGTTGTGAGTACTGAAGATGGAAGCTGAGTGAAAGAGTTCCATGCCTCGAGAGCCTTATAAGAATTTTTATGGGAGTAGCTGAAAATCAAGAAAATCTTACTCTCTTTTGCCTCTTTGTCGATTGTGAGCCTATGAACTTCTAGGAAGTAATGGGAAATAAGAACTGGAAAGACGCTATGGATGAAGAAATAAAGGTGATCAAGAAGAATGAAACGTGGGAGCTGTTAGACACCGAGTACTATAGAATCGAACAAGAACAAATAGAGTATATGAAATTGTTTGGAGGGAAACTAGAATAAAGATTAAATTAATGAGAAGTTGTTTGTAGATCAAGTCTTGTGTTGGACACAATCTCCTTAAGACAATTATTGCCCTCGCAGTGGTGCTTCGAGTCTTTGGCAATTTGTCTCCCAGGATGAAATGATCTCCCGGTAATCGAGAGAAAACACTTCGTTTGTTGGGTACATTGAACCAAGTTTGTATGCGAGAACTTAGTCTCTCTCAAACGTATGAAAATGAATGAATATGTATATTTTTTATGTCAAAATGAGAGAAGGTGTGGTCTTTATATGAGCTTGCTCATGTTGTTCGATCTGATCCTTGAGCTTAGAGGGTCATGCGTTCGGTGAACAATCCTTGGAAGCGCGGAAGGAGTTATTAATGCATTCATGGCGAACAGACACAATCGCGTCTGCTGGAGAAGATGCATCAGTCCAACGGTAACCTACATTAAGCGACAACGTTTGATGCCAAAGGTGAGTTTAAGCTAGCTCAGGGCCCGAACCTGCCGGCTCGACTCGGTTCGGTGCGAGGTGGGCTGTGGCGATTGGGCGCAGCGTGTGGTGAACCAAGCATGAGCTAAGTCCTCCCCCTTCCACAAAACTGGGGTGCCCCTTGGGGCCCAAGCCCAACTACAAGGTGGGTGTATTTATACCCTTTAAAAGTCTTGTTCCCATCCGGTGTGGGACCTGGCTTAAATCTTTAGTTCTGGATTTTCAAGGGGGTGATGTTTGGAGGCAATTTCTAATTCACTTCTTAATGGTTTTTGAGAAACTAAATATATAATCTTCATCTCCTCATGGAGGAGAACACATTCCTATGTGGACCCACCAAAAAAGCTTTATGGGACCCAATGTAATTTTAACTCAAAGATAGCTAAATTATTGTGCTCCAGGCCCATTTTCCAACAATCCCCACATGAATGAGGTGGCGGGTTAATCACGAATGACATGCGACACTAAGAGAGAGTTCGGTTGGAAATTTTCTGTATAGGAAGGTAGCTTGTGAACTTGAACCTTCCCTTGTGAAATGCTATTGGGGTTATTGATTGATCAGTGAACATGATGTCTTTAACTGTTCAATCATTTGTGTAAACCAAGACAATAATATTCACGTAGAATCTTTCTTGACACAGTTGGTTCTCACGTTCGTGTTCATTTTGGCCCTAAACAATTCCTGGTTTCAAGAGTGCTCCTAGAGAATTTAGCCTTTATCATTCTCATAGAGCAGGCCAGGTTCTCACTCACATGGAGCTGATTCTATGGAAGGTATTTTGCTATACCCACTTGTCTTTAACCAAGATAAGAATCATTAAAGCGTGGCTTACCCTATTTACTTATTTATAGACATCAACGATACGATTATAGGAACGAGTAGGATATTGTTCTCCGTCAGTGAATATTCAATGAGTCACACAAAATTCGGTTGTCCCTTTGAACCTAGATCTTTAGGATCTCCGATCAACTAGGATTTGGGTTACCGTGCAGCGACTCTTTAGTGCATAGGCTTTAAGCCCATTCCCTAGATGATTTGCCGCACTCTGCGGTGAACCTTTAGTTACTTGGATTTTGATGTTCTCTTTGACCTTATGTATTCAATGGTCCTTGGCACCATTAGAGAGAATTTGTCTTACGGTATTATGTCTTCGACGAATATGTCGAGACTTACCGTTATATATATGACTCTATGCTCTTCCAATCGCTGATTGACTATCGCAATGAATGCAGATAGTAGGCACAGGTTGTGGCCATATTGGAATATCTTCTGAGAAATGATGAAGCCACTTTGCTTCTTCACCAGCTTTATCCAGTGCAATAAACTCAGATTCCATCGTGTATCTAGCAATGCACGTTTGCTTAGAAGATTTCCAAGACATCGCTCCACCACCAAGTGTAAATAGATAGCCACTTGTGGATTTCGAGTCTTTGGTGTCGAATATCAATTAGCATCCACGATTATCGGCTTCAAATGCTTGCTGGATATTTTGAGTAGTGCAATCCATAGTTTTCGGTGTATTTCAAATACCTTAAAACTCTAACTATTGCCTTCCAATGGTCCAGACCTGGATTACTTGTGTATCTACTCAATTTATTGACAGCGTAAGCTATGTACGGACAGTCTGATTCATGACATACATCGATTTGTAATTGCTTTGTGCATATTCTTGTTGTGAAAGGATTTTGCCATTATTTGTGGATAAATGTAGATTTACATCTCTAGGTGTTCTCATTGGACTACCATCATTTTGTTTAAATTTCTTAAGAATTTTCTTAATGTAATGTGATTGAGATAATATTAGTCCATCTGATGTTTTGGAGATCTTTATCCCAAGTATAACATCAACAACACCTAAGTCTTTCATGTCAAACTTATTGTTGAACATATCCTTGGTAGTTTTAATGATTTCATTATTGCTACCCATTCTGAGTGATTAGTACCCAAAAAGTGCTATTTTGAGTCCTATTTAAGATAGGTTTTGAGTGCTTTTTGTGTACTAATCATATTATTTAAGCCGATTGACATGTATAGGTCCTTTTTGTACTACTGCTTTTGTTTCGAGGTGGTTTTTGGTAGTTTTGCAGGTTTCGTAAACCTTTACCATCATTTCAAGCTTGGCATTGAAATTGAGCTGTTATATGCCGAGTTCGTATGGTTTGTTGTCAATTTCATCAAGCCTGGGATGAAGAAATAGCAGGTTGGAAGATGCATAATGCAGGCTAGAGGAACCAGGAAGCAAGCAGGAGGAGAATGGCAATTTCGCAGACATAGCGAAAATTTCGCAATGATAGCGAAAATTTCGCAATCATAGCGAAATTTTGCTATATGTTGAAATTTCGCTACATAGCGAAATTTTGCTATATAGCGAAATTCCTGTGCATAGCAAAATTCTCTGTAACGTGTTTTTGTGATTTAAACAACTCCGT
The DNA here is from genome assembly GCA_016808115.1 of Tetrastigma voinierianum. Classification (NCBI taxonomy): domain Eukaryota; kingdom Viridiplantae; phylum Streptophyta; class Magnoliopsida; order Vitales; family Vitaceae; genus Tetrastigma; species Tetrastigma voinierianum. The sequence goes on from JAEQBH010000407.1 coordinate 137,870, forward strand.
TTTGATTAATTCCTTTTTTGCCCTCAATGTAATCATATTATTTAGGATAGTTTGGTATTTTTGCATGTTTGTGGGCTATATAAGCCATATTATGAATATTTTGTAACCTAACTTTTGTTCAAAGGAATTTTCATTCGGCCTGTTCTGGCTCTCACTTGCTCTCTTCTCTCACTTTCTCTCACTTTCTAGGGTGCAAACACCCCCTTTGAGGATGACAACTCAAAGGATGTTTGGCTAAGGCCTCCAAACCTTGAAGAGGAGGTTGCTAGCTAGGTTGATGTGGTTTTTACGGTGTTCTATGTTTTTCAAGACGCAGGTACTCATTTTATGTTCCAAACTTTCAAAACTAGGTTTTAAAAGCTATTTGATGTATTTTCCTTGGTCAATACTTGGCATGCTTTTAGGTTCAGTGTATTCTTAATGGTAGATACACTGACATCCATTAGATGTCATTTATGAGCCATCGAGGGTAGGTTAAATACTGGATTTCAACTGCAGGAACATTTAATGCTTAGTAAATGCTATGTTTCAAAGAGGAATGTTACTAAGGGTTGGTTTTTAAAGTTAAACAAAGATCTGGTTTTGGAAATGACTATATGTCTTTTGCCTTAATGCGAGGAAATAACCCGAGGACACCTTTGCAACCATATCATACCAAACTAGTGGCCCGAGACTTCAAGGCCTTCTTTTTACATTCTATTTTGAATTACTTTCAGTTAACATAGTGACGACCACCACTATTTTTGTACAAATCCAAAATCCAAACAAATGCCTCACCATTTTGAACCATTATACAAACCATTTGTAAGACGAAAACCCATCCTAGTGTTCGATCCTAGAGCCACTATACTGCAGATTCATGCTACGGCAATATCAGTAGTGTAGGTATAAATTTTGTTGATTCAAAACACCTGCTGTGCATGCGAATCAATGAGTATATCATCAACATAGAGACAAATAATGACAAATCCACGTTCGGTGTTCTTGACATATACACATTTGTCACACTCATTGATTTTGAATCCATTTGTCATCATTACACTGTCAAATTTCTCATGCCACTGCATTGGTGCTTGCTTTAATCCATAAAGGGATTTAACAAGCCGACAAACTTTATTTTCTTGACATGGAACCATAAACCCTTTGGGTTGTTCCATGTAGATTTCTTCATCCAGGTCACCATTTAAGAAAGTTGTCTTTACATCCATTTGATGTATCTTAAGATTATGTATAACTGCAATAGCTATTAACATTCAAATGGATGATATTCTTGTTACTGGTGAATAGGTATCGAAATAGTCCAAGCCTTCTTTTTGTTTGTAACCTTTGATAACCAGTCTGGCTTTATATTTATCAATAGATCCATCTGCTTTCATTTTCTTCTTGAATATCCATTTATATCCTAGAGGTTTTGAACCTGGTGGAAGATCCACTAGTTCCCACGTATGATTTTGCAAGATGGATTCTACTTCATCGTTTATAGCCTCTTTCCAATATGGAGCTTTAGGGCTCGACATAGCTTCCTTAAAGCTTTGAGGCTTATCTTCTAACAGATACGTTAGAAAATCTGGACCAAAAGATTTTGACGTTCTAGTTCTTTTGCTTCGTCTAGGTTCATCATCATCTTGTTGTCCTTGACTACTACCTATTACAGTATCATGAGTCCTTTTACTTGAGTTCGACTCCTGTGTGGATTTGTAAGGAAATACATTTTCAAAGAAAGATGCATTCCTTGATTCGATAATAGTATTGGCATGCATATCGATGATTTCTGATTTATGAATCGGAAAGCGATATACCTCACTATTAATATTGCATATCAGTAAAACTGATCCAACTGTTTTGGTCTATTTTAACCTTTTAGAGTATAGGTATCGCCACTTTAGCGAGACACCCCACACTTTCAAGGTATTTGTAAGAAGGTCTTCAGCAACTTTCCACAACTCATAGGGAGATTTATTAAGGTTTCATGTGAAATTATTCAGATTGAGAAATATAATTTGCAAAAGAATTGCTTCCCCAATAATTTTGGGGTAGTCCGGGAACTTAATAGTAATGCATTCATCATTTCTTTTAAAAGTTACATTTCTTATGATTCAGCAACCCCATTTCTTTGAGTGAATAGGGTGCGGTCGTTTGGTGTATTATACCATGTTTGTAGAACAAAATAAGGTGCTTCATATTCACCACCTCTATCACTTCTTATCACCTTGATTTTTCTATCAAGTTGGTTCTCCACCTCATTCTTGAAATGTTGAAACATTTCCAATGCCTCATATTTACTTCTCAATAAGTAAACATAACAATATCTTGTGCAATCATCAATTAATGTAAGAAAATATTTCTTACCACCTCGCGTTTGAATAAATTTCAGATCACAGATATCTGAATGTATTAATTCTAAAGGTTCACTACTTCTTTCAATTGATTGGAAAGAAGTTCTTGTAAGTTTAGATTCCACACAAATCTCACATTTATGATTTGGATCTATTTTAAAATTAGGCAAACATTCCATATTAATTAATCTGCGCAATGTATCATAATTAACATGTCCTAGTCTACCATGCCACATATTTGAAGATTCAAGCATATAAGCAGAAGACGTGTTCTTATTATTGATATTCTTAATAGGAGGTACAATAATCAATACATTCATTTTGAAAAGCCCATTGCTCATGTACCCCTTTCCCACATACATCCCATTTTTAGTGAGGATGAAGTTGTCTGAGACAAGCACCAACTTGAATCCCTTCTTACTCAATAATGATCCAGACACTAGATTGTTTGAATTTACGGCACATCGCGACTATCATTGAGAGTAAGTTCCTTGCACGTGTAAGTCTTGATACTACCTTCCCTTGGCCTTCAACCTTGGAAGATGAGGAGTTGCCCATAAGAAGTTGTTCTCCGTATCTATGGTTTGATATGATGGGAGCATCTTCTTGTCCCGAGCAAACATGAGTAGCCCTTGTGTCCACCCACCATTCTTAGTATTCTGCATGATGAAGTTCACCTCGGGCCCCTACGGCGAGAGGTTCATGAGACATCGTTTACTTCAGTCACATTGGCTTGAGGGCATTTCTTCTTCGGATTCCCTTGTTCCTTGCGACTACGACAGTCCTTAGCACGGTGCCCTTGCTTGTTGCACACATAACACTTGCCTTGGAACTTCTTCTTAGGACCTTGCTTGGGACCGTTGCCATTGTGCTTCCTCTTCTTGTGATTGTGGGTGCGCCATTGTTCTAACATTGACATGGATTCCATAAACCCTTGCACGCGCTATTCTCGAGATGCACGGTTGTCTTCCTCTATTCTCAGCCTCACTATCAAGTCTTCAAGTCTCATTTCCTTTCACTTATGCTTTAGGTAATTTTTGAATTCTTTCCATAGTGGTGGCAATTTTTTCAATAATTGTAGCCACTTGGAAGGATTCACTGAGAGACATCCCTTCTGCATGTATGTCATGCAAAATCACTTGTAGATCTTCCAGACTTGGTACGATCAGCGTCTTGGAATCAAGCATCTTGTAGTGCTTGATGCGCATGAGTTCTCATTAATTTAATCTTTGATACGGTTTCCTGTGAGCAATTTTCCATATGCCGATTTATTCTTGTTCGATTCTACAGTACTCGGTGTCTAACAATCTTAAGACAATTATTGCCCTCACAATGGTGCTTCGAGTCTTTGGCAATTTGTCTCCCAGGATGAAATGATCTCCCAACAATCAGAAAGCACTTCATTTGTTGGCTGTCGAACCGAACTGTATGCAGAACTCAGTCTCTCTCAAACGTATGAAAATGAATGAATATGTATATTTTTTATGTCAAAATAAGAGAAGGTGTGGTCTTTATAGACCTGTCGACGAGACCCCTTCTAGTGACGGGAAATGCGCGGCAACTCCTGATAACCTCCGGCCAAGCTCGCTCGACTGACAAGTTACCATGAAGGTAAGCCTTTAAAACTGCTGAAACTGTATTTGGAAAACGTGGGTTATAAAAATTTTTCACTTTTCTATCAAAATCAAACCTTTAGATTTAACGAAAATCCGGCAGCATAACGACTGCACGGTGGTCAAGCCCAAAATATAAAATCACCTGTATAAAACAAAAATACACTCCCAATGTTTTTTGATGTCCAACTACAACATAAGGACCTCTGGTCCTCACATCAAAATATAAGATAAGGATCAATCGATATAAGTTTATCGCAGCTTTGTTTTTCGAAACCATGCATGCATATTTTACAACGAATATTTACATATACAAAATGCCACATTTTAACTTTTCTTGATTTAATTTACACCTTATCTTATATATAATCCTAACACCGGCGTCTAGGGTGAGGATCTGGAAATCTTCCGGCTTCAGCACTGCACTGTATTTTAAAGCGACGTAGGCAAACGGGCTCGGTGAAATCTTATAAGTTCTAAATACTTGTATGCATTTGTTTGTACCTCCCAATATGAAAATCTGTCTGAAATGGTTGTAAAGCATTTGTAAGAAGCGAGTTTTGCTATGAAACCATTTTGGCATTGCAGCTGTTTACCAGCTGTGGCTTTGATTACGAAAACTATTTATTCTTGAAACGTTACGAAAACTAATTTGTTTGCTGGCTTGTTTCGGTGGTGGTTAATATCACGAAAGTGCTATACACGTAAATCAAAGTACCAGCCACTTTGACATTTACGAAATACCCTAGGCGTGCCTCGGAACCTGAACACGGCATCGGTAGTGATTCTCGGAACCTTGCCCGGCTAATATAGTCAGGCCAGACACGGCGGGATCTATATAGCATAATGGAACCTCGGAACCAAAATGCTCGGTGAGGGAACCTTGGAACCAACACCTCATCGCTATGTACTAAGTCAGCGCGCTAACTATATACCTCGAATGTGCAGAGGGAACTATATAAATATATCTTTAGATCTAACCCCGAGTGCCCAGACAGGGCAATATAGTTAGTCATAATATCCCATAACCTTGCCATGCACAATCCAAAATACATATGACCGGAAACTGAGCTGTGCCATCTAGGGGTTTTGCTAAACCAGGCCAAACTGTTTCTTAAATACTGAAATCAAACTTTTTTGCTGAGTATAACAATTGGGAGGTAAAAAAATGCTTTATAAATCTATATTTTCAAAGCACTTTACAAAATTGTAATTTAAACACTTTCGTTTTAGAAAAGTTTTGAGTACTCACCTTTTTCTCGACTAATTTCTTTCAAATCAATCTTGTCAAGCACTCCTAGATTTTAAGTCGGATGCTCAAATCCACCTACACAATTCATTCAAATTACGAGAAAATGCCCTCGGTCAACGTTTTAACCATAAAACATGCCGCGAGGCTTTCAAAGTGACTATATCGAGCGAACCCGATTCTAACAAAACTTTACGTGCTAGTCCTGTCGATATGGACATCGATAATATGATGAAATTGACCACCATACACATTGAATGCCCCATAAAAACTATTTGTTTTAGCAAACTTTTGACTCGGGGACTTTCATAGAGTCTAAAAACACTGAAACATTTCTAAAAAATTATGTCAGGCTTGTCGACTACATTCACAAATTTCAATCAAAGCTGTCCTCTTGATTTAAAATTAAATACATTTGTCGAACCACAGTCCCAAAATTCTAAATTTCTAAACTCGATCCCAAAATTTTGGGACTAAAGTTTTCTGACCTTTCCACGGCCTCTGAAAATTTCAAGCCATTACATAACCTTTAGGCTTGGAAATAACACAATTAGGAAAATTCCTACATTTTAAATGACAAAAGGCTAAGATATTGGTACCTATCGTGCTCTCTTCGTGTATACCAATTTTATACGCTCCGTGACGTCTACGATTCGATTTTTCGTAAATCTGAGAAAGAATGAAGAGAAGAAAATAAAAATTAAAAAATCGTCTCCCACCTCCAACGCTCTGTCTGGCGGACGTCCTTACGTCCGTCCAATTTTATCTTTTTGATTTTCGTTTTTTTTTTCAAATGGGACCCACATGTCCCTTTTTCTTTCATTTCTCGATCTGTTTCAGTCCCAAAACAATTTATTTTGTCCCGGTTTCAATTTCATTTATCTTAATTGAATATTCTTTAAATATTTACCATTTTTCGAGATTTTTCTAAAATCCCGTTTTCAGGTTTCACTCTAAACCCGTCGCCTAGAAATTTGTAAAATATTCCGACTGTCTCGGAATTTAACGAAACTTTCCTAGGTTACTAGATTTCACGAGACAAACTTAACGGCACAGTCCGTTTCGTCATCTGAGATCTAGAGAATTTTCGAGACTTCCCTAAACTATTTTGGCAATTTATTGTTATTATTTTACTATTTAAACTTCCATTAATTATACTTTCACCCCCTTCACTTTCCTTAATTGCAAAAGTGCCACAATTCTTTGAAAACTTTAAATTTTATCGCTACAATGGCACTTGGTGCACATGCGCCATTACGGGTTACATGTGCGTGCACCTCATCGGGACGGGGTGTTACATACTCATGACTGTTCGGTACAGTCATGAAGCTTGGGAGAAAGTCATGCATTCGATGAGCAGTCATGAAACTTGGAAAGGGACGTAATACATTCATAGGCGACAAACACGATCAGTCTTTCTTGGAGAAAGGCATCAATCCAACGGTAACCAACGCAAAAACAATAGCGTTTTGATGCCAAAAGGTGAGTTTAAGCTAGCTCCAAACCCAAACCCGGCTTTGGCCAGCCGGTTACGTGAGGGCGGCGACGCGTGCGCGTGTGTGATGAACCAAGCATAGGCTAAAGTCCTCCTTCCACAAAACGGGGGTGCCTTGGGGCTGAGCCCAACTACAAGGTGGGTGTATTTATACCCTTTAAAGTCTTGTTCCCATCAGTGTAGGACACAAGCTTAAACAACTAGTTACCGTTTTCCAAGGGGGTGTTGATGTTTGGAGGAAATTTCTAATTCACTCCTTAATGGTTTTTTGAGCAGCTAAATATATAATTTTCATCTCACTCATGGGAGGAGAACACATTCCATGTGGATGACAAAAAGCTTATGGGACCCAATGTAATTTTAACTCAAAGATAGCTAAATTATTGTGCTCAAACCCATTTTTCCAACAGGAGCTAGCTTCACTTCCAAAAGGACACAAGGCGATCGGTGTGAAATGGGTGTACAAAGCCAAGAAAAATGCTAAAGGAGAAATTGAAAGATACAAGGAAAAAATGGTGGCGGAAGGATACAATTAAAGAGCCGCATCGACTATGATGAAAGTATTTTCTGCTATTGCTCATTAGAAACTATTAGACTAATTATTTCATGAGTGCTAAATATTAGACTATCAAATGGGATGATGGCCTTCTAAATGGAGTCCTTGAAGAAGAAGTCTACATTGAGCAACCACAAGGTTGCGTAAGGGGAAAGAAGACAAGGTTTTAAAGTTAAAGAAGGAACTATATGGATTGAAGCAAGCTCCAAGAGCTTGGAATGATCGAAATGACAACTACCTCCAAGAAAAAATTTCATGAAGGTGATATTCTGTTTGTGTGTGTAGAAACCCGAAAAATTTAAAATTTTCTAAAAGTATAAAATTAAATAATAAATTGCTGAAATGGGTCAGGGAAGTCTAGAAAATTCTTCAGAGCTCGGATGATGAAACGGACTACGCCGTTGAGTCCATCTCACGAAAACAAGTAACTCAGAAAAGTTTCGCGGAATTCCTAGGTAGTGGGAATTCTTTATGAATTTTTGAAGTTAGGTATCTAGTAACCCCTGAACGAGATTTTCTTAAAAATCTCGAGAGTTAGGAAATGACTTGAGTTAAGTTCATTTAAAATGAATTGAACTGAAAAGAAATAAATTGTTTTGGTACAAAAATGAACTTGGACGGGTCATGGACGTGTGGAGCGAAGTGGGCCCTGAGTCCAACTTAAACTTAAAAGGGAAAAGAGGAGAAAAGATGACATTTTCTCCCATTTTTGGCACTCCAAGAGTGGTTTGAGTTGGAAAGAGAAAAGCGAGAGAAACTCCTTTCTCCTCGATCTACGAAGATCGGGAGTGCCCAATCACGAGCCAAGATTTAAAGTTCATCTACCTCGACTAAAGCATGCGGTGGACACTCACAAAATGCAATTTCATCAAGATTTCATGTTCGGAGAAGAAAGGAAGTGAGTATAGCCTCACTTTCTCTTAAGATTTACGGCGATCATGCTTCTTGTTTCCAACAAAGAATACTTAAAGTTGGAGCACTCGTCGAGGGCAACACGTGAAAAACGAAATCAAGAATTTTCGCTGAAGATCTCGAAAGTGTTCTATATGCCATGGGTCTCGCCGAGACTCCAAAGTTTTTGTCTTCGCTCCAAGAGGTAGGAACCTCCTACGGGTTTATTTCTTATCTAAATAACGTTTTCTTTGTCTTGGTTGGGCCCTATGGCTGTTTGGATTGGTGTTCGAACACAAAAAATCAGCTCTTGGTCGATTTGGAGTTGTTTATGTTAAGTTGATTTTCGGGCTGAGTTTGGGACGGGTTTTGTGCCATGTTTACGACTGAATTGCGGACTTAATTAGGGTGTGTTTGTTGCCGGATGAAAGGGTTGTTTCTGGGATGAGTTTGGGTAGTAAAAATAGCATGTACGGGAGCTTTAAAGGACCCCTGGGAACACAATTTCGTGGGTTTCACGCATCTGCCCAGCTGCATTGTTTATTCAAGGCCTCTAACTTTAGACGACCATAACTTTCTCATCCGAACTCCGTTTTGGGTGTTCTTGGACTCTATGGAAAATCCTTTGAGTCTGGAATCCATTCATATATAGCTTGATAAAATTTGAACTCATATTTGGTCCAAAAATGACAAAAAATTGTAGGCCTCTACTGGTTCTGTGCGTCAGTCACTGTTCATACGAGGCCTCCAACTTTGGACAGCCATAACTTTTTCTTCCAAGCTCTGTTTTGGGTGTTCTTAGACTCTATGGAAAGATCTTGGAGTCTAGAATCTGACCATATGATTTTCAATGGCAATTGGTGCTCATGTCCATGTTGAAAAATTGATTGTTACAACAAGTGTGCTAATTGTTGGTTGTGTGGATGTGAGGAGTTGTGTGTTGAAGTGGCCATTACTTGGCAGGTTGTAGGTTATCTTAGGTGCATGATATGCCATGAATTAGCCTAGGAAATGAGGCGTGTCATTACTTGCCTAGGTAGTGACTTGATGAAATGTTAACATGTGTTTGTGTGACAGATTGAAATGACATTTCTTGGTAAAGAGGTGTCATGCTTGGATGTCAATATGTGTGCTCTAACATATTGGGTTTGTGATGTGTTTTCGTGTGGACATGGCTATTGCATGACATGTTGTAGGCTAGTTTATTTTGAATTATGCACCATGATGCAGCCTAGGGATTTGAGTATGACATTACTTGTCTAAGTAGTAGCTCAATGATGTCGATGCATGCTTGCTTGATGTTGACATGAATGTGGTAAATGTTAGTATGACTCCACGTATATTAACGCTTAATGAATGTGTATTGACTTTGTAAAGTATTAGACATGATATGTCCATGGTACACTGGTGTAGTGTACAAAGATAGGGTGTCCATGCAGAGGTTCCTATACATCAAGTATGACTTAGAGTGCAATGGCACAATTGCATTGGTGACCGCGCACGTCGGTCATCGCATTTACGGGTGCGAGTGCATAGTCGCTGTCATTCACCATCCTTGGAATGGGTTGTGGACTCATACTTTGGACGAAGTCCAATGGAGGTCCATGGTTTGCATGGTTGACAATCAACATTGTGTTTGGTGTCGATGGTGAGACCGGTAAATGGGACAAGTCTCATTGTTGCATAGCATGAAATTAATACTCGCGGTGTCAAGTAAATTTGCTAGTGGATAGACACCCCCTTAGGTGAAAAAACTTAGAACTTTGACATGACCTGGGTCGGGTGAAAAAACTCGAGAAAATATCGGGTCGACGCGGCGGTAAGCCTGGAGGTGAGACCCCAAAATCTGTGGCCCAAAAATGCATATGAACACGACACTTGATTACATCAAGTGGCACTGAAGGATAAAACCAGTGGGTGTGGATTTATAAAACAAAAAGCTTTTGTTTTATAAAATAAATGATTTTATAAGGGATCATCCAAAAAGCCTTTAGATTTGAAAAGAAATGAAATGACTTTATAAAATGACTACTGATGTGATTCTCTAAAAATAAAAGGGGTTTTTATCACGCATGGGTTCTATCATGTGTGAGAGGAGTCGGTGAGGACTTGATAAGCACGGGGCATGATGAGCGCGCCCTCTATCTATGACAAGTGGTATGGGATTTTGTGCCAGGATCAGATGTCCTAGGGTCGGGTGTGTGTCATTATACTCAATTCATTTGATCTGCGTAAGGCTACGCAGGTTGAGCGGAATCAACAAAATTTATATCCTAGTTCCTCCCATCGTCGTAGTCAAGCTACCTGGCGAAGATACGGCCTCTGTGGTCGAACACGGGGATGGGTTTTCATCCTAGGAATGATTTGCATAGCGTGAAAAGGCAAGGCTTTATTTGGATTTTTGGATTTGTTTCAAAACAGTGTGAGTAGTTTGAAAACTGAATAACCCAGAAGACTGGAAGTGATGTGTGAAAAAGGTAACTTTGAAGATTTAGGTCACTAACTTGATAACATAGGCAAACAAGTGTCCTCAAGCCTTATCCTCGCATTATGACAAGCAACCTATAGTCAAGCCATAATCGGATCTTTGTTTAACTAGCAAACCTAACCCTAGAATCACTCCTATTTGAGTCAACACAGGTAACATGCATCTACAAACCCCTTTCAGTTTAAAACCCTAACATTCAACATCATTTCAAAGTGGCTCGTAAAGACCATTTTAAAAAACCACGTTGCATCTAAAGAATAAGTATACACTGTGATCCTAAAGCATGGTAAGTATCACAAATTAATGACATTGAATGATATTCAACCCTAGTTTGAGAAGACGGAGCCATAAATATAGTAAATTTAGCATTCAACACATGAGGACAACCTCAGAATCTATTCCACAACCAAGCTAAATTTACCTTCCTCTCTTCAAAGAAAAGAGGCTTAGTTTTCAAGCATCTCGAGTTGTCATCCTCAAGAGGGTTCCTGCAGCCTAGAAAACGAGAGAAAGAGGAGAGTAAGAGAGAAACCAAACCCTAAGTGAAAGTCGCAAGATATTTACATAAAGTGAAAATTTGTGCCAAAAGATCGTCTCCTGCTAGCTCGCTGGGGTTACAAAAACTATGGGGTTTATGAGTAGGCCACCCATTATGAAACTACAATAAAGCCAACATTTTCGCTAAAATAAGGGACATGGAAGTAATACACCAAAATGAAGCTCATTTCATATTAATTACAGTGCTGACGACATAAGGCATAATTCACAGGATAAGCCATTCTCATAGGCAAATAAATTTCACAATTAGCAAAAATTCACATTTAGTGAAAATTTCATTAGTTATGTAAAATTTCGCCAGTAGCTTAAATTGCATGAGATAGCGAATCGTGAGAATTTCGCCAGCACTAGCAATTTCGCTTTAGTTGTACGAAATTTCGCTAGCTTACGAAATTTCAGTGATAGCTGGAATCCCGCATTTTTTCACAGAAATGCGGGAGCAGCGAATTTTAGTTCAGCTTAAATTTCACAATTTCGCTTAGGATTTAAATTCTCACAATTTCGCTAGATTACGGTTTTCGCTATGATTATGAAATTCGCAATCCCAAATAAATTTTGGTAATCTTAGCTAAATTCCCGGAATTTGGCCGATTTTCACCGTGATGGCCTACCGTCTCAAGTACCGCACTAACTTTTATCACTTTGCCTTCATTCTTTCTTTGATTTTCGTATGTTCACGGGCCGACGAATGGGTTCAATTCCCTACGGTTTAGCATATGTCTCGATATCAACTCTCAAATTACGCAAAAACCCGGCAAACAACCAAAATAACCTCTAAACAACATAAGTGATACACTAACAATCTAACACTCATTTGGTATAATCACATGATTAGCGTAAAAGCACTCAAAACCTATCCGATATGTGGCTCAAAATAGCACTCAAGTACTAATCACCATTCATGTGCAATGAAGGAATAAATTCTTATAGACTTATCTCTACTTCAGCGCTAGCTCACCTCGCCATGGGACTCCCTCTTACGCATTTAGATGTGCAGCGCATGTTGCTCCTGTAGGTCAGATTATGAAACAGCCGAACAGGGCCTTGATTCATGTTTCTAGATATTATATTGCATCATGTTAGTTTTCATGTAATGTTAGATAAGAGGATGTAATAATTTCGTGCTTTAGTGATATAGATTATAGTTTATATGGATGTTCTGTTTGCACGTAGCCATTTTTACTCGTATGCGTGACCCTGTGGTCAGCCAGATAATATCAGGACAGTTGCCATGAAATCAGCACAGTCAGACAAGTGTAGCCCCCGCACAAAGACTCTACTCGATTCCTTCGCAACCCCTGGTCTTAGGAAAAGGACTCAATGGAGGAGGCCTGCCACATCCACAAATTCCTCCGTGGTCACCCAAGTTGTCAACTGACCCTGGCTCCGGGGGTGTCACAAACAGACGTGAGCTAGCATAATGATCACCTACTGTCATTGGCATGGGTTCAGACATGTCAAGTAAGGTATGTGATTACCCATAAATTTCAATGTTTGGTATAAGAAGAATACCGTGTATAGCTTCGTGCCAGAGCTAGGTGTGATTACCTATGCCTCTGTCCCATTCCAACGTTAGCGCATTTAGTATCGTGGTCTGTAGTGATTACCAGAGTTAAGGAAGCCGAGATTAAACCACGTATTTTTATCAGGTGTTTTCATGTATGTGTTTGTGTGTTACATGATGTGTGTTAAGTATGTCATGGTGGATTATATACACGGGTAGGATGTATATAGGAAAATATATGAACATCAGGTTGGGAGAACATAACCTTAGGGGTTTAGAAAATGAATGAACGAAATAGTTCAGGATGTGATGTCTATTAGTGGTCGATTATGCACTACTAGGTAGACTAGCCAAAGTTAATCTAATTTACTATTCACACATGTAGATGGCAAGTTCTGAAAAGCCGTAAAGTGTGTTCCATAGGAACTAGGTGAGGGTCAGGTTGTGATAGACTGACGCGAGGTAGGTAGATCTCATGGATTCGTCACTGCCGACCTCAAGGGTCACGAGATGCCTGGATTAGATGATATCCTCAAGATGGACTCAGGCACACCGCTATCATCGGGTCTCGACATAGGAGAGCTACCGCCACGCTATTGCATCTGTTTATGTGATGTTTAAAGGGGATAAGCATGATGCTTTACCCCAGACCGTGTGAAACTTTAGATTTTATAGAAGATTGATGAGTTGGTTAGCAAGCCTTACCCAAGAGGACGAGGTGAGACTGTGCTCGGGTCTACCGTAGTCGAGAGTAAGGGATGTTTTTCCGCATGATCTATCTGATTACCTCTTAAAGAATGACATGTAATCTCTACGAGTAAGTCATACCCCGCAAGGCCGCCCCATTATATAACTTCGCATAGGATGGCGCCAGTTGAGTGGAGGAAACTCAGAGTCTAGATACAGGAATTGTAGGATGATGGTTATATTGGACCGAGCACTTCAAATTAGCGAGGGGCGCTCCCGCTTTGTTTCAGGAAGAGGAGAGACAAAACTCTTCGATCAGGTATAAACTATTAGCAAATGAACAAAGTCACGATCATGAATCTGCATTCTCGCTAAGGATTAATGATTCATCTGACAGGGGCCATAAGGGGCGATAGTATTCCTAAGATGTATCTCCCCGCACCAGTTTATCCTCTAATGAGAGTCGGGAGGCAGACACCCTAACATAGCTGCCAGAGACGCCAGATGCACTCGACTTCACGCCGATGCCCTTCGATTTAACGCACGCGCCAGTGACATTCAGTGATCTCGTGTATTTGTTTGCCAACCCTATCTAGATCTGTCGTAGTAGAAGTCTTTGTGGAAAGATATTTTGATCTACTCAAACAAAGAAGGATCAGAAAATCGCTGATGCTTGTTCTTCGTAATTCATGCGAGAACACCGCTTGAATGTCAAAATCCCGGCGTAAGGAGCCTACGCAACTAAGGTGAGATTTAAGACATGTAGTATCGGGCTTTAGGTATAGCCGCGAGCATGCTGGAAAAAAGTTAAGTAGCTACACATATGACAAGGTCGACCAGGAGAGGTCAAGTATGATGCGGGGTGACCCGTGTGAGAGGGCATTCCGAAAAATTAAAGAGGCTTATCACCAAGCATGAGTCTCTGGAAGGGGACAGGGGTACACAATGTCAGGATGCCCACGACTGGTCTGATGCAGTTTTCATGTACCGAAATAAGAGTGTTCTTATGGTCTCCCAATAGTCAAGAATCATGAGCCGAATTACCCCATACATGACATGGAGTCAGCACCATAGCCTATGCCCTAAGGAGCTCAGGCTACTCAATTATATGGAGAACAGCTTTGTTGCATTTCTGCATCTCAAGAGCCCGGGCGTATTTTTGGCCTTATTTACACGGACCTCAAATCGAGGCAGAGGCGGTGGCTAAATGCATTCAAATGTGGTTACCCGGAGCATAGGATAATGCAGTTTCCTGAGGTGGCGTATGCTATTAGCAGTGAACATGTCAAAACCCGACCTCGCAGGACTACTCTGCCACGGATATTTCACAAGAACAAGGCTGTGGGTATTAGGACCTACTACGTAGTCCGCAGACACTCATCGCCAGCGCATAACCTTCGCATTTAGAGAATTTCACGGTCATATATATATATATATATATATATATATATATATATATGCGAGGGATTGTCCTGACATAATGGAGAGTCAGCCTCTATCAGACACAGGGATTCCAGGTTCATGGCTCACTATTGGAGGAACTTCTAGATAGCCATGGGAACACTATTGAGGATGAGCACCATTTCACACCCCGATTCTCGGTCCGACCCGATTGGCGGATTCGAACCGAGGTCGGGGTGCGAGAACATATACTGGGACTCTTTACTTACTTTTTTAGACATTGGTGGCTCCAAGTCTTATAACAGAATCAAAATATTGTATACAAATTTACAAAATAAAACTACCATCGTAGTGGTGTTTACATTGTCATACACTTACAGTTTTGAGTCCCATTTACATATACAAAACTATACATTACATTTACATGATCGTGAAAGATGGAACCTACAAGTGATGAACCCTTACTGCAGGCCGCCCAACCGTAACGCGAAGATCACCTGCCTTTCTTTTTTGTACGTACACCCGATTGTAACCCGGCTAAGCTTTACGCTTAGTGGGAAACATAGGTAATATGCATATACACAGTTATAATAAGCATATAACAATAACATATATAAAAAATTTCATGCATTCATATCATGGACTTATACAAGTACTTATGCTTATAGCAGAGCTTATTCGTATTTAGAACTTATACTTATAACATACTCATATTTATTCGGGTCTCCCGTAGGAGTTATTGCAGAGTTTATTCAGATTCGAAACAATTCGTAGGCATTAGTTTAATTCTAACGATACACCTTCGCTTCCTTATTCATTATTTAGGTTATTATCATAAATAGAATACCTGTAATTCAAAGATTACTAACCCAGTAAGACACAACACAATAATGATCCGAAGATACTATACAATACTAAGTGTCAGAGCACAAAGCAGGAGTGCCACACTAATCATAATAGATGTCGAGCACTAACAAAAAGAATCAGAGCGTCAGAGTTACTAACAAGAGGCCGAAACACTAATCGTAACAGAGTGCCGTAGCACTATTTGTAAGGCACCAAGTACTAATCGGGGAGGTCAGAAGACTAATCGGTATACCGGGTACTAATCAGAGTGCCGTGAGGAACCAATTAGGACACCCAAGTACTAATCGTGAGTATCGAAGTACTAATGTGCCGGGCACGCCGTAGAGTGCCGTCACACTAGTCGAGCACCGCTACTCAATCGTAGAGTAATCAAGTACTAAATAGAGAGTACCGGCAATTAATGTGTCAAGCACGCCAAAGAGTGCCGGGCCGCACTCAGTCGAGTAATCAAGTACTAAAACAAAGAGTACCATACTACACGTGCTTTCGCCCACGAATGAAAGTCGGTCATTTAATACTTGATCTCTGGCATTCCTACTATTATATGTATTCAGATACTTCCTATCTTATTATTGGGGTATGAACTTTGCTCCCATCGAACTCGCCGAGGTGGCGAGATACTGTACATTTTTCACTTAATTTCATCCTTTCCTATACTCCGTGTGATGCGAATATTAGCACTACTTAAATACGCAGTAAATAGAAAAACAGGGGTCATAGAAACCACTGCACCGCATACCGACCAGACTGCACAAAGTTCCTGCCTGGGAGGGTCAGACTTGATACGTTCAGCATTACATCACCGTGACGGCACAAAGTTCAAAGGTGTAAATTTACGTGTCCTCGTACCTGCCCGTAAATAATAATTTCACCTATTTTTCTGCACTTTCTTCCATAATTCACTTCTATTTCTCACCTCACTCAAGAAAATCAACATAAAATCCCTCCAAACAACCTACAATTACTTTAATTAGTCAAAGAATCCATGATTCATACCAACGTTCACTAAACTTTACAAACCTTGAAATCAGGAAGGATTCCATATTTAATTATGATCAACTAGTGGATTTTCAACCAAATTTCCTTTAAATCTAGAGTTAGGATGTATTCCTAACAAAACCCTAGAAGGAGGAACCAAATTATCTCCAAAAAACCCTAAAGAATCCATACCTACAAGTAGTTTGTGTACAAAAGCATACCAAAATCCATACAAAAGTCAGATCCATACCTTGGCTTTGATTTCTCCCTTTCTTCTTCTTTCTCCTTCCTCTTCCTCTCCTTCCCGTATCTTGTTCTTATGACCAAAATAACTCATTTTTGGTCTCCCTCCTCTATTTATATGGAAAGTTTTATTATTTAGCCTTTAATTCTATCCTCTCTAGGAATTACACTCACAATTCTATTATTTCTACTTCGCCTATACCTTATCAAATCATGACTTTTATGCCCCTTTACAAATTACACTTGGCCTATAACTTGTAAAATTTCCTGTTTCTAAGTCTTCATATTTTCATTTAATTTACTTAAAAAATTTAATTTATACTCTGCCAAAAATAATTCCTAAACATGTTGAAAACAACTAGTATATTTCGTGGGTGTTACACACCATGCTTCATCTACATAAGGCCAGCCTAGAAAGCCATACAGTATTGGGAGACATGTCGCGAGCATTCGGTCTCCGAATTACAAGGATAGTGGTAAAAGAAATTAGCTCGTGGTTCACTACAACAACAAAGCTTGCCAGGTGAACAAATGCGAGCACTATATGATGCCTCGGTGAGATCATGTAGATTCTCAGTCACGGAATGCAGTGGGAGATCCACCGGTCCTAATTGCTAGAAGCACCTCGGGAGATAGTGGACTTGAATAGTGGAGTATGCCTTCTCACCAGCTTTTTGAGCCGCGAGAAGAGTTCGAGACGTGATCACATCTTCAAGGTGATACCCCAAGAGAGGAGTGGTCAGTTCGCTACAAGGAGAGCTGCCGTTTAGGTACACTGGCTCCTTGACATCACTGAGAGGGTGGGCAAGGCCAGGTACCCGCTTGGTTTTGATGCCAAGGTTATCAGGTGTTTAAGAAGTATTCCATGTTTCCATGCTCCGGAGGTACACCCCACATCCGACCCAAGGCTTGAAACGCATCTAAGCAGCTTATAACATGTAGAAAAGGACCTTCGAGGAGGGACTCAGGTATGTTTGAGATAGCCGGATCGTAGTTTTAAGTAAACAAAACTATGAGGGCTAAGAAATGTGTTGTAGCAACACCGAGTAGTGGAGTAGAAAACTGGGGGATGGGCGACACAATGCTTCACGGGTTATCCTCATTGTCATGAGATCGAGGTACTGCCTCAGAGTCATTCTGCATTAAGATGACTATCGAATATGCATCATGGATCTACAGACAGGTGTGTGGAATTTCGACGAAATTCTTTAAGGGGGAGAATAGAATCTCGTAAAATTTAAAATTTTCTAAAAGTATAAAATTAAATAATAAATTGTCAAAATGGCCTCAGGAAGCCAAGAAAATTCCATGTAGCTGGATGATAAAATTGCACTCGTGCCGCTGAAATCGTCTCTACGAAAAACGAGTAACTTAGAAATGTTTCACAAATTCCTAGTAAAGGGGGAACTCCTTACGACTTCTCAAGTTGTATCCGGTATCCCTGTGAATGAGATTTTCTAAAACTTTAGAGTTAGGAAATGACTTGAGTTAAGTTCATTTAAAATGAATTGAATTGAAAAGAAATAAATTATTTCAGATTTAATGAACCTCGACGGTCGGACGCGTGAGCAAGTGGGCCCTCATTCAACTTTAAACTTAAAAGGAAAAGAGGAGAAAAGATGACATTTTCTCCTACCTGCACGCCTAAGAAGGGTTTCGAGTTGATAGAGAAAGGAGAGAAACTCCTTCTCTCTACGATCTATGAAGATCGGGTGGTTGGAATTCGTCGAGCCAAGATTTAAAGTTCATCTACTCGACTAAGGCTACGCGTGGGTACCCACAACATGCAATTTCGTTGAAGATTTCAGTGTTCGAGAAGAAAGAAGCAGAGAAGCTTTACCTTTCTAATATGTACGATAACTGACGCCGCTTCCATCTAGCCAAGACTTAAAAGCCTAATACTGGTCGAGGGCAATGTGCGGACATCAAAATCAAGAATTTGTACGAAGATTCTAATGAGTTCGGGGAAGGGGCCGTGGGTCTGGTCTTCTGGACTCAAAAGTTTCGTTTTCCAAGAGGTAGGAACCTTCCTACTCGTGTTAATTTCCTATCTAAATACTGCTTTGTTCTGTTCTACTATGTCAAGCCGGATTGTGCTCTCTAACACAAAAATCATAGCTTTTCTCGATTTGGAGTCATTTTTGTTAAGTGATTTTCGTGTCGAAGCCTAGACTTCCAGTTGCGCCAATTCTTACGGCTGAATCGTGGACTTAATTGGGGCTACTTACACGTGAAAAGGTTGTTTCGGGATGAGTCTGGGTAGGAAAATAGCATGTACTCTGAGCTTTAAAGGAGCCCTGTGAACGCACTGGGGTGGGTTTCACGTGAATGGTCCAAATTGCACCATTCAGGCAAGGCCTCCAACTTCCTGACAACCATAGCTTTCTCTGGCCTGAGCCTCGGTTGGGTGTCTTGTGACCTATGGAACTCCCTTTGAGTCTAGAATCTATCCATATATATATTGATAAAATTTGATCTCATATTTTTTCATAAAATTACGAAATCAAGAAATTGGCCGGTTCCCAGGCGCCGCCACTGCTCATACAAGGCCTCCAACTTCGACGACTATAACTTTCTCAGCCCGAGCCTCGTTTAGGTGTTCTCCGACTCTATGGAAAGCCTTCGAGTATATCTAATTGTTATTCTCTTAAATGGAAATCGCGCTCACGCCTTGTTGAAAATCTCGGATTGTTACAACAAATGTGCTAATTATCGTCGCTGGTGGACGTATGGAGCTCGCGCGCCGTCGCATTACTGCAGGTCAGTAGGATATCTTGTGTTCATGATATGCCATGATTTAGCCTAGTAAAATGAGGTGTGTCATTACTTCCTAGGTAGCGACTTGATGAAATGTTAACATGTGTTTCGTAGATTGATTGAAATGACATTTCTTAATAAGAGGTGTCATGCTCGATGTCGCACATATGCGTGTTCTAACATAATGGGTTTATGATGTTTTGCGGACATGGCTGGCTGAATGGCATGTTGTATGCTATTTTATCGCATTATGCGCCATGATGAGCGCTTAGGGATTCGAGTAAGGAGACATTGGTTTAAGTAGTAGCTCAATGATGCTGATGTACGCATGTTTGATGCGATACGAATGCATAAATGTTGCATGGATCGCATACATTAATGTTTTAATGAATGTATGTGACTTTTGTGTACATTAGACATGAGTGTCCAAGGGAAAATCAAAGGTACTCTAAGATAGTAAGGTCCACATGTAGGTCTCTTTATACATTAGCATGACTTAGAGTGCAATGGCACAATCAGACACAGTGGTGCATAGGACATCGCATGGTACGGGTGTGAGTGCATAGTCGTGTCATTCACCGCCATCCTCGGTGAATGGGTTGTGGACTGTGACTTTATCAAGTCCAATGGAGGTCCATTAGCCATGGTTGACAATCAATATCAGGAGCCTGTGTCGATGGTGATCGGGAGAATTATATAAAGTCCGGAGTCTCACTCGCTGCATTAAAGATGAAATTACCACCTCGGCAGTGTCGGGAAATTCATAGGGATGTACACCCCTTATGAAAACCTGGAACTTTGCGATTAGACATGACCCCCATCGTGGTAGACTAGAAATGTAGCCCATTGCTCGGCATCCTAGAGGCTAGACCCCAAAATCCGTGGCCCAAATGTATATGCACACGTACACTTGTCACATCAAGTGGCATTGAGGATAAAACCAAGGTGGGTTTATAAAACAAAAATCTTTTATTTTATGAAATAAATGATTTTATAAGGGATCACTCCAAAAGCCTTTCGATTTGAAAGAAATGAAAATGACTTTATAAAATGATCATTGAATACGATCCTGAAAATAAAGGTTTTATCACGCATGGGGTCTATCATGTGTAGATGAGGGGGCCTGGGCGAGACTTGATACATGGTGCATGATGAGTCAAAGGCCTCATTCATAACAAGCATTTATTCTATGCTAGATCGCATGTCCTAGTCAGCAGATTGGGTTATTTGACCATTCAAGGCATTTGCATTTAATAAATTTCTCGTAGCACTTATCTCTACTGTGCATTAGCTTACCTCGTCAGGACCCTTTCAAAATAAGACATGTGCAAAGTGTGACGAGATGTCCTTAGTGCCAGACACGTTTTCTGATTGTACTTTGATCTACGTTTTCTTTGTATATTATATTGCATTCATGTTAGTTTTCATAATGTTTTCAGATTAAAAGCATCTAATAATCTCTGTGGCTTCTATGATATAGATTGTATTTATATGGATAAATGGGACTTCATTGCAATATTTTTATCAGATGTGGACCCTGGCTGCTGTGATAATATCGGACAGTTATGAAATTTCACAGGTCAGATTGGGTGTGAGCTCCCGCATAAAGGAGACTCTCAGCCTGATTTCTTGTTAAATCCGGGTCTCGGGGAAAAGGGACCCAATGGAGGGTGCGGTTACCCGACATCCACAAATTCTTTCAGGCTGATCTGTCACACTGCACTCGGTTCAATAAGGTTAAGAAAGAGATGACGAAGGAGTTCGAGATGATCGACATTGGGATCATGTCCTACTACCTAAAATTGAAATAAAGCAAGAAGACAAATGCATCCTAATCACTCAAGAAGGTTATGCGAAAGAGGTGCTTAAGAAATTCTAGATGGGTGACTCAAATCCAGTTAGCACTTCAATGGAATGCGGAATCAAGTTGTCCAAGTATGAGGAAGGGAATAAGGTGGATCCAACTCTCTACAAAAGCCTGGTCAGAAGCTTACACTACTTAACTTGTGTATTCTCTATGCAGTTGGAGTTGTCAGTTAATACATGGAGAATCCAACAACAACTCATTTGAAGGCGAAAAAGAGAATTCTCTGCTATCTTAAAGGTACAAATAAACTCAAGGATACTATTCCCATTTCGATGATCGCAAACTTATCGATACAATGATAGATCGAGCAAAGATATGGATGATCACAAGAATACCACTGGCTTCGTATTCTATGTGGGAGACAATGCCTTCACTTGGGTATCAAAGAAGCAATTGATTGTCACTAGTTCCACATGTGACGAGTATGTAGTCACATTTCCACGGTTTCGCTTATGCACCTGGGTTCAAATTTATTAAAGGAGTTGAGTTTTCCACAAGAGGAGCCGACCAAGATTTTCGTGGACAACAAGTCAGTTATAGATTTGGCTAAGAACCCAGTCTTACATGATCGAAGTAAGCACATTGATACTCGTTATCACTACATTAGAGAATGCATCATGAGGAAGGATGTGCAGCTATAGTATGTGATGTCTCATGATCAAGTAGCTGATATCTTCACCGAGCCACTCAACCTAGAAGACTTCACTAAGCTGGGTTTTGATTGAGTACAAAATCAAGTTTAAGGTGCTGAAGTTTAACTCAGATCTTTGATTTCCTTGGGCTGAAGGAAATGATTTTGGGTTATTAGGTTTTCGGCTTAGTAGTTTAAATAAAAGCCCAAATTATTAGAACATATTAGACCAACTTCAAGCCTATCTAGATATTTCCATAGAGAGTTCTCTAGAATGAGGGTAGGAATGGAATTTTGTAGAGAATTCTAGAGACTCCACGAACCATGATTTGATTTTATGGCTTAAAATGCAAACTTCAACCATTGGTTGAGGAGGTGCTACTATTATAAATAGGGGTGAACTCCTTGAGTTTGTATAAAGCTGAAAACAATAAGCCTTCAATAATACAAGTAGCCTCTTCCTCTCAGTCATCTAGTCTATCCCATCTTCAAGTCCTTTCTCCATCTTCCTTCATCTTCCTTCCAACAAACTATAAATGGGTTTATAGACTTAAATACCATCTAGATGGAAGTAGTGCTCAATCGTTATAAAGCTCAGCTTGTGGCCAAACGTTTCACTCAAACTTATGGCCAAAGGTTTCACTCAAACTTATAGCCTTGATTATTTGAAACCTTTACTTCAGTGGTAAAGGAAACTACTATTTCTATCAAGCTCTTACTATAACTTTATTCCTTGAAGCACAATACGCCTACTCGATGTCCAAAATGCATTTCTCAATGGAGAGCTTAAGGAATAAGTTTTTATGTGACAACCCTAAGTTTTCATCAACTCAATTACCCTAATTATGCCCGTGTTTAATAAAGCCCTTATGGCCTTAAATACATGAGCTCACTCGGTCTACTATTTCCTGCTACATAAGTGGTTAGGAAGTTTTTAGTGCTAGGGTTGTTTTTGTTACAAGATAGCACATAAACTGAAAACAAAAGGAGAAGAAAACAAAATACAACTAACTAAAGGAAATGGAGATTCAAACCGAGTCTTATGTAGCCATAGTCTCCTTAAAGTAGAATCATGGCTTCATTGAGGGTGCCTTGAGACTTTGACAAATTTTGCTTCCCATGATACAATTGTCTTCTTTAACTGACAGCAAGAACACCTTTTTGCAATCAATCCCAATGAATTGACTATGTTCGTATCTCCATCACAGAGGGAATTTGACAATCTTACTGAAGATTTTTCTTTTGTGTTCTAAAGAGAGTAAGAGCTCTCTATAGAAAGACTCCATGCAAGGAACGTACGAGCAAGATAGTATATTTTCCTACCTAAGCAGCTAACGAAAGAAATGAATGAATACACCCATAATGTTATTGAAGGATTTGATCAAACGTAACCATAAAGGTATAAATCAACCGTTTCACATTAGATTTTGAAAACAATGAAAATTTCATTCAAACTAAAAAAGGAAATCCCAATAATTCCCTACATGAATGAAGTTGAGACCTGGGCGACGGTGTCAACAATTCCTCACAAGTGATAGAGTAAAGTGGTTCAAACCTATATAGGAGAGGCAGGTGTTACTCCTCAACCTTCTCTTGTAGTTACGTTTACTCTACCAACTAAACAATGTATTAATAATATCCTTGAACTATTATGTCATTTGTATAGATGATGACATACCTCACATGAGAATCTTCTTAACATTTTCCAGTTCTTTTTTTTTTTTATGTTCGTTTTGGCCATGAACATGCGCCTGGTTCTACAAGAGTTTAATAGGAATTGTGTTCTATTCAATTTCATTTGAAGCGGCCCCACTTCACTCTTACATGCACTCTAAAATAAGAGCAGTTCATGTTTTACTCTTTTCAACACAGAGATCATTAAAAGTATATAATTTAACCTTCTTTTTTTAGCATCATTGTTTCATCATAGACGGATTGCAGTGAGATCCCACAAAGACTAAATTGTTTCCATGTAAATTTAGTTGTCCTTTTGAACCTAGATCTTGGAATCTCTAGCTACAGGGCTGGGTATCCATCGTATTAACTTATCCTTCAATGGGGCTTTATTCCCATTTCCTCGAAGGTCTTAAATCAACTTTATTTAACCCTTTAGTTAGAAAATCTATAATGTTATCCTTAGATCTTACATAATTTAGAGAGATAATCCCAGTTGTGAGTATTGTTTAATGGTGTTGTGTCTAAGACGAATATGTCTAAACTTACCATTGCAAATACTATTTTGTGCACTACCAATAGTAGATTGACTATCACAATGTATGCATATTAGAGGCACGAATTTTGGTCATCTTGGAATGTCCTCTAGGAAGTGGCGTAGCTATTCAACCTCTTCCCCACGTTTGTCTAGGGCTATAAACTCATATTCCATTATGAATCTAGAAATAATTGTTTTTTTTTATTTTTAGGATTTCCATAAGACTATTACAAGATATTTTGAGTCCTTAACATTAGATATCCAATTAGCATCGTTGTATCCTTCAAGTATAGCAAGGTATCTTATGTAGTGTAGCCATAATCATGAGTAAATCATAAGTATTTTAATTTATAATCTCAGCCAATGCTTAGCTCCTGATTACTGTGTATTCACTCAATCTCTTTATCACTACATAAGCTATGTTTGGTCTTATACAACTCATCAAGTATATTAAACTGCCTATTACCCTAGAGTATTCTATTTGAGAAACACTATTTTCTTTATTCTTGGAGAAATGTAGAGTTGCATCTACCGGTGTTCTTACCATACCAGAATTATCTTTGTTAAACTTTCCAAGAATATTGTCAACATAGTGTGAGTGACTTAGAATGAGTCCATTTGATGTTCTTTTGATTTTTATCCCTAATATAACATCAACAAGTCCTAATTCTTTCATGTCAAACCATGAATTCAACATGTTCTTAGAAGATGTAATGATCTTATCTTCACTACCGACAATAAGCATGTCATCTATGTATAGACAGACAATGACATATCCATGTTCTATGTCTTTGACATACACTTATTGGTCACATTCATTAATTTTGAAGTCATATGACATCATGACATTGTCAAATTTCTTATGTCATTGTTTTGGTACTTGTTTTATCCTACATACAATGATTCTACTAATTTACGTATTCTCTTTTCTTATCCTCGAGTAGAAAACTCAAGTTGTTCCATGTAGATATTTTTTCATTCAAATATCTATTAAGAAAGGTTGTTTTTATATCCATTTGATGTGCTTCAAGATTTCTTAGAGCAGCAGTGGAAAATACCATCCTTATTGAAATTATTTTCGTCATAAGAGAATATGTGTCAAAGTAATCAAGGCCTTCAATTTGTTCTCAGAAGCCTCGATCCAAGTCTTTCTTTTCAGAGACTTTTCAATTGATCCATCTATTTTTCTTTTCCTTTTGAAAACCCACTTGGAGCTTATAAGTTTACAACCTATTAGAAGACCCACTAGTTCCCAAGTATGGTTATGCAGCATGGAATCAATTTCACTCTAAATGGCCTTTTTCCATATGAGACCCTCCATAGAGTTCACTATCTCTTTGAAAATCTGATGTTCCCCTTCAAGCACATACGTCAGAAAATTTGGACCAAAAGATTTTTATATCCTAGCTCTTTGCTCGCCTATGTTCTAATTCACCATATATTTATTCCTATCGCACTATGTTCATTAATAGTCTCAATCACTAGTTTCGATGAGCTTGGCTCTTCTTTGGATTTACATGGAAACACATCTTCAAACAATGATGCAATCCTTGATTTCATTATTGTGTTCTTGTGAATATTTGGGATATTTGACTCATGAACAAGAAATCGATAAGCAATATTGTTATGTGCATAACCAATGAAAATGCAATCAATAGTTTTAGGTCATATTTTCACCTTTTTAGGTGGAGGAACTGCCACTTTAGCTAGACATCCTCACATTCACAAGTATTTATAGGATGACTTTATTCATTTTCATAACTCATATTAAGTCTTTTATGCTTTCTTTTTAAGTACCTTATTCAAAAGGTAATTAGTACTCAAAATGGCTTCTCCCCACATGTTTTGTGGTAGACCAGAACTTATCAACATTGCATTAATCATTTCCTTTAGAGTGCAATTCTTTCGCTAAATCACTCCATTGGATTAAGGCGAATAAGGTGTCAGGATTTCATGTATAATCCCATGTTTGAGTACCTAAATTCAAGAATGATGATTCATACTCATCATCATCACTTCTTAGCACTTTAATTTTCTGCTGAATCCAATTTCAACCTCGCTAGAGAACAAATTTCTCTATCGCCTATCCTTACTTTCTTTGAGCAGGTACATATAATAAATATTTCAAAAGTTACATAATAAAGGTAATAAAATATTTATTACCATCTTTTTTTGCACAAACTTCAAATCACATATATCACTATGGATTAAGTTAAGAGGTTCACTGTGTCTTTCAACACTATGAAAAGATGATCTGGTCCGGTTTAGCTCAACACAAGTTTCACACTTATGTTTTGAATCTACTTAGAATGTCGGTATATGATTTAAGTTAATTAATCTATGTAATGTATCATAATTAACATGTCCTAATCTACCATACCATAGACTAGAAGACTCAAGAATATAAGCAGCAGTACTACCTTTATTCATATATGAATCTATGATAGTCATTAAATTGAGCTTCCACATATGATCGCTCATATACCCTTTCCTAACATACAAAATTCTCATACTCAAAAACCATCTCGAAACTATGACTCATTCATTAATGAACCAAACACCAATTTCTTGGAGAATTTAGGTATATACAAGATATTTGTCAAAGCACTCCTTCCTAAAAAGTCATCTTCAAGACCACTTTTCCGCTCCTGATTTTATAAATGGCAAGAGTTCTATGAACACCTTTTCCTAATATCAATCGGTTCAAAGATGGAGAACATCTTCTTTATCGGGAGTTAACACATGACAGCTAGCACCCATATCAATCCACCATTCCTTAGGGTTAGACCCCACCAAGTTCACCTTAGATATTAGAACTCTATGTCAGACACATCCTTTGGTGATGCCATCCACCACATTCGCTTCCTTAGGTTTGTTCCTCTTCAGCAATCTACAATCAATAGATTTACAAACCTACTTCCCCACACCGAATCATTTCCTTGAAACTCTTAATTTCTAATACCTGGATTTATCGAACTCGATCTTGACCATGTTCCACAAAGTTAGCCTCAGCCTCCCGGAATCAGGTGCCCCTTATTCTCAGATCCTCTATTGTATTCTTTGAAGCAAAGTCTAATAATCAGATCTTTGTTGGTCATTTCCTTTTTCTAATGTTTGAGGTAATTCTTAAAGTCTTTCCAAGCAGGAGGTAGCTTCTCAATAATAGCTGCAACTCTAAAAGTTTTGCTCAACAACATTCCCTTAGCATGCATCTCATAGTGGATTACCTGAAGTTCTTGGACTTGACTAATCACGGTCTACCATTTTTTAATTGAGGAAACGACCCACGACAAACTTCTTAGCCCCAACATCTTCGGTTTTATATTTATGGTCTAGTGATTCCCTAGCTCCTTGGTTGTTTTCTTATTTGAATACACATTGTATAAAGAATCAGTCAAAGTGTGACAGCCCAAATCCCAGGGGTCTTTTTTTGTTTTTGTTTTAGGTAACCTTCAATAAGCTATATAATAGCCTTATTCGCGCATATTCACGTGTCACTCAATTATTAAGCAATGACACATAACAGTCCCTCTCATTCAAGATTCTAGTAATTAGTACACTTAGTGCAATGATAAATTTTAAGAAACTATGTGAGCACAAAATGACATCCACAGACATATGGTTAGATTCTAGACCTAGAGATCTTTCCATAGAGTCTAAGAATGAGCATAACAGACTTCGGACGAGGAAGTTATGGTCATCCGGTCGCACTTCACATGAGCAAAGAATCGAGTGCGTAACCTATTGTGCACTCATCGGCCTTCGTCACTTTCGAACACAATATGAGCTCAGATTATATTGATCCATGTATATATGGATTCTAGACTCAAAGGTCTTTCTATAGAGTCCAAGATCATGCAAAACGGACTTCGGATGAAAAAGTTATGGTCATCCGAAGTTGGCACAGCCGAACTCATTCCCCTCGAGTCTACTGTAAGAGCCTCCAACCCAAAGTAGTCACGTACCACAGCCATCATCCCTACTGAGCTCGACCAGAAGAGCTCAGCTCTGCACAAAGAGGCCAGCTCATGCAGAGAGCCCGTCATTTAAAGAGGTCGCCATGCAAATGAGCCCGCCTCCGCCCAAACAAAGTGTCACCATCCAGTGAGAGGCTCACCCGACCAAAGAGGTCGGTCGCCGCGCAGAAGAGGTCGTCGCCTCCGCACAAGAGGTCAGCTCATCCAGAGAGCTTAGCTCGACCAAAGAGGTCGCCTCGCCCGCGCAAGAGGTCGTCGCCTCCGCACAGAGGTCGCCATCCATGAGACTCAACTCCTCGACCAAAAGGTCGCCCCCGCCTCCGGCTCAAGAGGTCGACTGATCAGGAGAGCCTCGCCTCCGACCAAAGAGGCCTCGCCCGCCTCCGCGCAGCAAGGGGTCACCATTAAGGAGAGCTTAGCTCGACCAAAGAGGTCGCCCCAGCCGACCAAAGAGGTAAGCCTCGCCTCCGCGCAAGAGGTCAGCCTCGCACAAGAGGTCGCCATCCAGAAGAGCTCGCCTCCGACCAAAGAGGTCAGCTCAGCCTCGCAAGAGGTCGCCATCCAGTGTGGAGCTCGCCTCTCGACCAAAGAGGGTAGCCCGCCATGAGCTCGGCTACAAACATACTCGGGAGCCTTCGTAAAAAGGCCATAACTCACCGTAGAGGTCCGTTCGTGATTCGAAAGCCTTACATCAAGCTTACTGATGGGGCGACAATATACTGTAAGGAAACAGGCCAAATTCCCTTTACTTCCCAACAAAAATCAATCTTAAATTCTGGCTAATACATAGGATCTAAACAGTAGCGACTTTCTATGGTTTGCACGCAAACAACATCCTCAAGGCAAGACACAGCTCTACCAAATTGTATTAAACATATAACTGGGTTTAATTACAATTTATTTATATCAAGGTACAAAATTTTGATAACAAAGCCAGCTTTTAAACAAAAACTCGGGTTTTCTAACCAAAATTTTGCCAAAGAACACGATAGCCATCTTAGATCTTCCTCAACTAAGACCTCATAAAGTGCCTTCATGGACCTCCGCATTCGAAATTATTTTTCCTACAACGGGGTGAGCTATGCCCAGTAGAGAAAATCTCCTACAAGGGCTACTCCTCACCTAAGTGCACATGCAATGGCATAATCCACAAAATCATTCATACTCATTCATATAAAATATGCATATCTCTATATGAATGTCTATGTCATACTTAGTCCTCACCGACTCTCTCATACATGCAATCTGCCATGTATGAAAACTAGTTTCAAAACAAAAGCTTTTTGTTTTTGATATCAAAATATTTTGCACACTTGGACAACCCTCCGAATAGTAAACCACTGGACAATCTTCGAGTATCGAACCATTGGACCATCTCCGAGAACCCCTTATCGACAACCTCCGATGTAGTTCATCGACAAACCTCCGACATACCAGATTGACAAACCAAATAATTTATCGACAACCTCCGAATATCCATTTTATTCATGCACTCTCACCCGATTCACGCCGATGACCTTGCGGCACATGCAATGATAATGTCATCGCATAATATTTCATGTTACATGCATGACGGGAACTACATGCAACACTCATAATACATGCTTCAATAATTGGGCATCACGTTAATATATAACAAGCATGCATATATATTAACATCATTTTTCACCTAACTGCATGTTATTCAAACAAGTAATAACACATAAAAACCGGATTTCAATCTCCACCTTAGAGAAGATATACAAATTTCACAACAAAAATCATCCTACTCGTATCCTCCCAAACTACAAGACACACCGGGCCTGAACTCCGCAGCTCAAAACTCATCGCACCTGTAAACCGGTCCCAACCAACAATAATTTCTATCGAAATTATTCTTTAAACCAGCCCACTACTCGGGCTAACTATCATTGCCATTTCATGGCTATTAAACAAAGACTAACCAGATTAGGAGAGAACCCCTACCTCTCGAAGTGTAGATTCGTTCACTGGGCCGCAAATTCCTCTCGCTTGTTAATCGAGAATTGCCGGTTCTTCCTTTCCGCTGTCTTTTCTTTCTTTCTTTCTTTTCTTTTATTTTTCCCATTTTCTCTCCTCTTTCCCACCGAACAAATTGTTTTGTGTGGAGAATACTTATCTAGGTGTGTAACACCTCTTCTTTTCTTTCTCCTCATGACACATAGCATCCCACATGTCATTCATGCCCACTTTCCCACCACACTATCCTCTCATGCAAGCTGTGGCGTGACACTTCGCTTCCGCTCAAGTGCTAAGTGTTCTTCTCCTCAAAAGCCACATGGCATGCATCTTCATGCCACGTGTCGCTCCCCATTCGTCCGTTAGTCTCAAATACGTAATCTCGAACTTTAATTCATCGAAATTCGACTTTACCCCAGATTTCGTGGAGACTGACCACAACTAGATGGAATTCAAGTGGCCTTCATCCGAGAGATCGAAAAAAATTCCCGTGCTCAACCCGTGTCTATCATTTTACTTTATCTGGGGTCTCACATTCTTCCCCCCTTAATAGAATTTCGTCTCGAAATTCACACACACATATACATACAATCACATGCATATGTATTAGTCATTTAAATGCCAAATGACTAAACCACATACCTCCGTCCTCAAAGAGGAAAGGATATCCGGGCACGCATCAGGTCCCTAATGCCCCATGTTGCCTCCTCCACCCTCTCCTGTTGCCACAACACTCTCACTAGCTGCTAAGGCCTTGCATCGCAAACCCGCTCTTCAAGTATCCATATCACGCACGTGTCCCTTCCTCGAAGGTCCCATCTCAGATTAATACAAGCTCGCCCCAAATTCACTACATGAGTTGATCCGAGTGTACTTCCCGGAGCACAGAGGACATGGAATACCATGGACACCCTGATAAACTTTACCAGAATGCAACTGATGATGCACCCACCCCCACCTCTCTCGGGAAGACTCTAAGGGCCCAATAAACCCTGAGATAGTTTCCTCGCACGACCGACCACCTCTCTTAGGCATCACCTTTAAGAAGACATGATCTCCGCCTCAAACTTAGAGGTCGCCGCCGCTTATCTACAGAATCCTTCTCGGCTTCGCCTAAGCCGCGGAGAAGTCGTTTCCGTATCGACCCACTTTCTGCGGGTGTTCCGAATCGCTGGGGACCCGTAAGGAAGCTCTCTCCCAATTCTCCGGGCCCAACAAATCTGAGATCGACATGGCCTTCCACACAGGCCTCATAAGGTGCCATCTCGATGCATGATAACCTGCTATTGTAAAGTGAAATTCTACCAAGGGCAAATGCTCTTCCGGGCCACATTCAATTCAGGACATATGCTCAGAAGATGTCCCTCTAAAACCTCTATAGTCCTCTCTGACTGACCATCTATCTATGAACTTCCCAGCTACCGGTGCTCATCATCAATTGTGTCCCCATGGCCTTCTGGAAACTCTTCCAAAAGTGTGCCATGAACTTAGGATCTCTATCCGATATGATAGATACTGGTACTCCATGTAACCTAACAATCTCTCGTATATACAAATTTCGCAGACCTCCTCCAAAGGTAAAGGTCATCCAAGATCTGGGCCAGAAATGTGCCGATTTCAAGAGCCTGGCCTACTCACGACCCACACCGCATCATGTCTACGTGATGTTCGTGGCAAGTGAGTCACAAAGTCCATCATGACATGCTCCCACTTCCACTCCGCTACCTCAAATGGTCGAGTAGGCCCAAGAGCCTCCGTGCTTCCTGGGCCTTTACCGACATGTGAGACACCGCAACAAATCCCCCTCAACGATCTCTTCATCTCGCTCCAATAATATTGGCAATGAAGATCTCGATACATCTTCGTGCCACCTACATGCACCGCTGCAAGAGCAACGGAACTCCCGAGAATCCTCCCTCTCAACTCTATCAATCGGGGAACCACAACCCATCCCTCGCAGATCGAAGATTGCCATCACAGGATAGTCTAAATCCTTCTATCCCCCATACCTTGACTGCGATTTCATTCCCGATGGACACTTCTACTCCCTCTCAGGTCCCTGCCCCCAGAGATCACCATCTTCATTTTCCAAAGAGGGAAGCCGCGAGCCACTAAACCTCCCATAACACCCTCGAGCCGCTTATCGCATCAGAGCCTCCAAACTATCCCATAGTCTCAAGCATCCCCCACTCTCAGGAAGCTATACTAGCCAATGCTCCCTATGACTTCCGACTAAGTGCATCAGCCACCACATTTGCCTTACCAGGATAGTAATGCAAAGTGAAGACATAATCCTCTAGAACATCCATCTCGCTGCTAGCCTCCAGCACGAGGTCCCGTCAGGTGAAAATATACCGACTTTTATGGCTCGAGTACACCTCAACTCCTCAGAGGCAGTGGCGCCAAATTCAAGGCGAAGACAATGGCCACCAACTCATGTCGTGTAGGGTAATTCGCCAGGATTCTTCAACCTGACGAGAACCATAAGCCACTACTCCTCCCTGACTACATCAAAACACATCCCAACTGGTCCTTCAAGCATCACAAAGACACTCCAGTACCCCGTCCCCTTCTCTCGGGACCCGTCGACAGGGAGAGCCGAAGTAAGCCTCCGTTCAATTCCCGAATGCCCTCTCACACAGTTATTCCACTCAAACCCGACCTCCTTCAGGTCAACTTAGTCATAAAGCCGCAATTCTGAAGAAATCCTCAATGAACCTCTTGTAATATCCATCCAATCCTAAGAAATCACAGATCTCGAAGACCAACTTCCTAGCCTCTCCCAACTCATAACAACTTCAACCTTCAGTATTCACCGACATAACCGGTCATACTACCCGTGTCCTAATCTCATCCAGAAGCTTCTCAAAATTCACACTTCGCTGAATTTCGCATACAACTCTGATGATCTCTCGTGGTCCGAGAAGCACTCAAGTGATCCCCTCAAGGATACCTTTTTGTCCCTGAAAGTAGATCAAGATATTGTTCATGAAAACTACCACAAACCGATCTATAGGGGTGGAAGACCCATGCATGAGATCCGCATGAATGCTAATGTGCACTATTAATCCGGCGGCATCACTAAGTGAACTCAAAATGCCCATATCATGCTCTAAACTGCCTAGGGATATTGCCTCCCTTAACTTCTAACTCGGATGGTACCCTTATGGTGGAGGATCTTATCTAGAGCACACTCCCGCCATCCCCTTATCAACCCCATCAAACAAATCATCAATCCTGGTAAAGGATACCGATTCTGATCAAGCCACCTGCTCAACCGCCCAAGTGGTCAATGCACGGGCCAAAGGGTCTTATCCTTTTCTTAGCAAACAGAACCAAGCGCCCAAGGTGAAGTGCCTTGCCTAATGAACCCTCATTCAATAATCCCTGTATCTAGACCTTGACTTCATGCAACTCAACTGGCGCCATCCTATGCGGAGTCATAGAAATGGTTGACGTACCAGGGTGTAGCTTAATGACAAAGTCCACATCCCTCTGGGGAGGTAATCCTGGTAACTCGTATGGAAAAACATCCTCAAACTCACATACCACTCGAGGTAGACTCAAACCCTATCCTGCCTTGTCCTCCAAGGTAAGGCTTACTAGCCAACCTATTAACTGTCCGTGCCATCTAGAGTCATACATGGCCCGAGGTAAAGCATCATGCTTGTCCCCCTGAAATGTAATACGAATACCATCCTGTGTGTAGGCAGTAACCCTCCTACGATCACAATCAATGACGACCCCGTGTGCCGTCAACCAATCCATTCCAAGAATGACATCAAAGTCCGATATGTCCATCACCCGAAGATTCATCGTGAGTAGAATCCCAGAGATCTCTAACTCACAATCCCGACATATCTGATCAATCCTCACCCTAACTCCTAGGGGAGAACTCACATGCATCGGCTTTTTCAGGGATTCAACCTTTAAGCCCATAACATTCACACAAGATGCAACAATAAATGAATGAGATGCACCAGAATCAAACAATATTCTTGCCCATAAGCGCAAGAGTAGGAACATACCCTGTATAATTGATGAGTCTAAAAACTCATTAGATTTTTAATCCATTTTTCTGAGTTTATTATGAGATAAATGTTGATTTGTTTGAAGAAAAATGGGTAATTGACTCAAATTTCATTTTTGCAGGAAAATACAGCAGAAACTCAAATTTTTGTAAAAAAAATCAGAAGAAATTAGCCTGCAGTAGAATTAAATTACGACTGGAAATTTACGTCGCGACAGGAATGCTCAATTGCCGGCCATTCCAGGTCACGACATCAACAAATTAGGCTTTGAAGAAGAAACTGAAAACTTGAACAAGTGAAGTCGTGACTTGAAAAAGGAGGTTGCGACAAAGAAAACGTGGTCGAGACTAAAGGAAACAATTAAATGATGAAATTCATGTCGTGACATCACTTTGATTTCGTGACACCAAAAGGATATGAATGATGTCGCGACACCACTCTAAGGTCGCGATAAGAATCCGTCTATGGGCTTTCACAAGAGGTCTTTGCAAAAGAAAGAGGTTGCAACCGGCTTTAACACAGGCTCATTTCATGTCGCGACATCACTACTATGTCGCGACATGTACCAGAAGATTTAAGTGCAACCAAATATAGAATTTGAAAGGAGGCCGCAACCTCAGCCCAACAAGCATCATAGCGGAACTGAACCGGGCGACCTTACAAGTCATGATCGTAAAATGATGTCGCGACCACTAATTCTAGTCGCGACCAAGAAAAGTCGGTTAAAAATTGATGTCGCGACATGGAAAATAAGTGGGAAGAAGGAAATTAGTTGCAACGTAGAACTGAGGTTGCAAACTGAAGAAAAGGAATGGGAAGCAAAAGAAGTCGTGACATAAAATTGGAAGACATGAAGACAAGAAGACCACCAACACAATTGCGACCAAAGGAATCAAAGTCACAACATGAAGTCATCTACAAAATGCCAGCGGTCACAACTAAAAACTGATGTCAGAATCTCGTGAGCCGGAAAAAAGGAAGACAATGATGTCGCTGATTATTGTAACCGAGGTCGCGACATCAACACCGGCGAACATTGAGCAAATGAAGTCGACCACACAACGGTATGTCGCTACCACTATCAAAGTCTGCGGGCAAGACAACCGCTGCAACTTAAAGAAAGAGGTCGCGATCATCATGAGCAATCAAGCGCCATGTCGCAACATCAACTTGAGGTCGCGACATAGGACAAAGGAGTTGGGCTTTTCTTTGATTTCCACCGGGAGCATTTCGTGATTCTACTGCATTCTTTTTTACAAGATAAATAGATAGCTTTAGAATAGTAAAGTGCCGCCTCACTACCCAAAGAAAAGGGAAAAGAAGAGGGACCTCGCATATTTTAAAGTAGAATTTTATTTTTTTATTTTTACGCACTTTTCTGTGGCTAACTGCGAACTCCAAGTACGTAAACGAGCAGAAATGGATTTTTAGATATATTTTTCTTAAGTATTATCATCAAAAAATTTATGAAATCTGCATTAAATTTCTAGAATTCATTTATTCTCACCTTGATTAATTTGTAAAGGTTTGTGCGGATCTGCTCCATTTCATCCACAATGCAAT
The DNA here is from genome assembly GCA_016808115.1 of Tetrastigma voinierianum. Lineage (NCBI taxonomy): Eukaryota > Viridiplantae > Streptophyta > Magnoliopsida > Vitales > Vitaceae > Tetrastigma > Tetrastigma voinierianum. The sequence continues at coordinate 173,751 of JAEQBH010000407.1, forward strand.
AATTAGAACGCAACTTTGCTGGATTTGATTTACATTTAGTTGGCGCCTTTTCCCCGCACAATTTACGAGAATTAATTGGGGTTCTAAGCATTTAATCTATGACATTTTTAATGGATAAGTTCCCAATAGTAGTATCTAGTACCGCTGAGGGAATGTATTCATCGATATCCGTGATGCCCCTACGTGACACGCAGACTGAGATCTCCCAGAGAGTCAGAGATATCTTCTTTCAGGTATGTTCTGGACTATTTTGGATAAATCCCCCATTCATTCTCACATAATGGAAGTCGGAGGGTGTATTTAACAATATAAATAATTAGAGGATTTACCTCCAATCTACTGTGTAAGTTCTAACTCTTGTTAGCTTAGATCTAATCAAGTGGAAAGGACAACCCACGATCTAAAGGTCGAGCCACCAATCGAGTAGTAGAAATTTTATAAAATCCTTAGAAGGTAAAGCAAAAGTTCGCTTTCAACAGAAATGGGTGAAGTATTGAGAAAGAAAACACCCGATCTTGGTAAGAAAATTTGGAATACAGTCGGTTAGACTATTCGAGAAGTAAGGATATCTTAACTCATGAATATGGAGAAATCCAATTCCAATATTTGGGAAATTTTGGACAAAAATCTGATCTATACACAAAATGCATCTTTGGATTTTAGGTGCTTGAAATTGACTGCTCACTTGTATTTCTATTGATAGTTTTTCGCTTTCTACTATGAAACTCGGTCTAATCTGTCTTTATAGACAATTTATTTTTATTCATTTATTTTCGTGTTACTAATCAATATACAAATAGTATAGGATTTTTAGTTTGTGTTGTTTAGATAAAACCTTCATTATGAGTTTTTAGTCCAAATAGTATAAAATTCTAGTAGTCAGTAGTTGATCTGCACTCCGCTATCAATCTCCGTGGGAATGATACCGACTTACATTCGCATTTTACTACTAGGATGATTCGTGGCACTTGGCAAAGGTCACAGACTCGACCCCTTATTTTTTAAATCATGAACAATCAAGAGAAAACTATTTTATCAAGAAAATTATCCAAAGTAACATGTGTATGCAAGAGAAGTGTAAGGTCCCTGTAATTATGTTAACAAGGAGGGGCTTTAGTCTATAGAAAAGCGCAACACACCGACTCGGTCCGTGGGCCCGTCCCGTGGTGTAACCTGCAAACATGCCCCCGGGTCCGGTCCCGGCCTCGCGGTCCTCGCCTCGACCACCCATGCTCCGCCTCTCCGCTCATTCGCGGTACGCACCCTGGGACTGGAGACCGGTTCCTCGCCCATGCTAGTAAGAAGGACATACTCGCTATTCGAGTGTGTCCCTCCGATGACCTGACCGAGGTGTCTCACGACCCTCGATCCGCCTACGGGCAACCCGCCTCACGTGTCCGTGCTGATGGCAATGATAACATGTCATCTACCCCGACGCTAGGAGCCTTGATACTTTCAGCCCCGAAGGCCGCAGCCTTGTCTTGAAACCTCGCGGAACGTAAGTCCTCGCTTCTTTCCCGAGCTCGGCTAAGATCGCCCTCCTTTCGCTTTATCACCAAAGACTGCGGTCTCGGATGCTCCGGGCATCATCTATCTCTCTCTTTATGGCCAAAGCTGTCCTGACCATAGAATCCATGTCTTGTAGGAGAAGTCCCATAATCTTGCCCCGGATGGACAACTTCAAACCATCCTTGAACTTTCTCACCTCTCTCTCTCTCTCTCTCTCTCTCTCTCTCTCTCTCTCTCTCTCTCTCTCTCGCCATGTCTGAGGCCACATAATCATCCCCGGAACGCGCTAACTCTGTAAACTTAGCCACGTACTCGAGTACTATCATCGTCCCCTGTTTAAACTCAAGGAACTCTCGGGCTTTTGCATGTCTAGAAGATTCCAGGAAAAACTTGTCCATGAAGAGCTCTCTAAACTTCTCCCATGTTTATTGTTATTCCCTCCAAATTTCTCGAGGCTTTAACCCAATCCTACCATACTCAGTGGACTCACTCCTCTAGCTTAAATGTAGCTAGCCTGATCTTTGCACGCCTGAGGTAGTCTCCAGCCTCCAAAACTCTCAACTTGTCGAACCACGGTTCGCTACCATCTGATCCTCCTCCTCCCCTAAATGCCGGGATGATGATGTGCCATAAACCTCTCGGGAGGTTATTCTCGTCCTCCCCGTCCCCCAACCGCACACAAACTCGTGTAATGGCAGCAACTGCAGCACCCATGGCCTCTATAAAGGCCTGCTGATCAAAAACAGGTGGTGTGCCTCGTGGGCGACCCCTGCGTCTCCTTCCTTGACTCGCCATCTACATATATCAAATAGCAATTTATTTATTTATTTACTTTTCCGAACCCCTAAGGTTAACTTCTCACCCTAGTGTTCAATACTTCCTATATACTATTCACCAAGCATATAATTCACATAATATATAGCATAATATCATGCAATAATTCATCGTAATGCATAATGATGCATGATCTAAACCCATGCCCATTTAGCCCAAGGTAATCGTGTTCCAAATTTTCCGACACCGAACCTGCTATTGCTAGCATCAAGCCGCCTAACAGTATTTATAAACCTAAAGCTCGATACTCAAGCTATGACACCCCCAAATCCCAGGGTCTTTTTTTTTTTTTTTTAGGGTAACCTTCAACCAGCTATATAACAGCCTTATTCCCCACGCATATTCACTTGTCACTAATTATTAAGCAATGACATACGTCCCTTCATTCATGACTTAGTAATTAGTGTAATTTAGTGCAATGATCAATTTTTCAGAAACTATGTGAGAATCAAATGCAATGTACAGGAATATGGTTAGATTCTAGACCCAGAGAGCTTTCCATAGAGTCTAAGAACGCACAAAACAGACTTCGGACGAGGAAGTTATGGTCATCCGAAGTTGGCGCTTCACATGAGCAACAACTGACATGAAGAACCGACAAGTACCTACTATCTTTCGTCTCTTTTGAACACAATATGAGCTCAAATTATATTGATCCATGTATGGATAGATTCCAGACTCAAAGGGCTTTCCATAGAGTCCAAGAACGTGCAAAACGAACTTCTGATGAGAAAGTTATGGTCATCCTGTTGGCACAATTAACTCACACCGAGCTCGGCCAAGAGTCAAATTAAAGGAAAGGTCGTACTTCGCACACACAGCCTCATCCCCATTCGAGCTCGACCTAAGAGCTCGGGCCGCACAAAGAGGGCCAAACCATGCAGAGAGCCTGGGTCGCCCAGCACTGCCCAGCTCATCCAGAGAGCTCTGGCTGGGCCCAAAGAGGTCGGCCTCATCCAGAGAGCTCCGGCCCAGACTCAAAGAGATCACTCTTCACGGTGAGCCAGCTCGCCCCGCACAAGAGGTCACCATCCAGAGAGCTCCGCCCGACCAAGAGGCGCCTCACTAATGCCAAGAGGTCAGGTCACTCACAGAGGTCGCCTCATCCATGAGGAGCTTTAACCTCCCCACCTCAAAGAGGTTAGCTCTAAATGCATATTCAAGGAGGGTCACTCGACCTAGCTCGCTCCACCAAAGAGGTCGCCCTCGCCTCCGCGCAAGAGGTTACCATCCAGAGCCCGCTCCGACCAAAGAGGTCACCACTCCGGCGCAAGAGGTCAGGTCAACTCGCACAAGAGGTTAGTCTATCCAAATGAGGAGCCCCCGCCTCCCCGACCTGAAGAGGTCACCAACAACAAGAAGAGGTCAGCTCATCCAAAGGGAGCTCACCGACCAAAGAGGTCAGCTCGGCCAGATGAGCTCGGCCACAACTCATCCTCTCAGACCCTTCTGAGTAAAAATGCCATAACTTGGGCTGTAGAGGTTTGATTTGGGTGATTCGAAAGTCTACATCAAGATTACTGATGGGGCTACAATATACCAGACGGAAATAGGGCCAAATTCTCTTTACTTTCCAACAAAAAATCAATCTTAAAGTTCGGCTAATACATAGGATCGAAAAAGAGCGACTTTCTATGGTTAAGATGCAACCAAACATCCTCTCAAGGCAAGACACAACCCTTACCAAATTGTATTAAACATATAATCTGGGTTTAATTACAATTTGTTATATCTGAATCTGAAATTTTGTGGCGGTTCGAGTTTAAACAAAAGCGGGTTTTGTACCCATAAATTTTACAAAAGAACCACGATAGGCCATCTTAGTCTTTATCTAAACTAAGACCTCATGAAGTGCCTTCTCTTGATGTACCTCAAATACACGAAAATATTTTTTCCCACAGGGGGTGGTATGCCCGGTAGAAAATCTCCTACTGAGAATTTCACTCCCACCTAAGTGCACATGCAATGACATAATCCACAAATCAATTCACGCTCATTCATATAAAATATGCATATCTCTATATGAATGTCTATATGCATGCCCAGTCCTCCGCAGACTCTCTCATACATGCAATGCGCCATGTATGAAAACTAATTTCAAACAAAAGCTTTGTTTGATATCAAATATTTGCACACTTGGAACTGACCCTCTAGAATATTAAACCCTTGGACAATCTTGATGTCGAACCATTGGAGCATCTCGAGAACCTATTGGACAACCTAGAGTAAGAGTTCATTAGACAAACCTCAGAGTATAATTTATTGGACAACCCTCAGAAATAATTTATTGGACAACCCTCAGAATATCCATTTTATTTATTGCACTCTCACAGATTCACGCAGTGACCACATTGCACATGCAATGATAATGTCAGCATAATATTTCATGTTACATGCATGATGGGAACTACGTCTGTTTCACTCATAATACATACTTCACACACGAAACATCACGTTAATATATAACAAGCATGCATATATATTAACATCGTTTTCTCGCTCCAATCTGCGTATTATTGAAGCAATGATAACACATAAAGCGGATTTCAATCTCTCAATCTCGAGAGAGCACGGCCTTATCTGACTCACAACGAAATACATCTGCTGGATCCCCGAACTACGGTACCCTGATCAGGTTCGAGCTGTGGTTAAAGCTACTCGAACGAGAAATAGGTCCTGACCAGCCCGATAATTTATCGGTATTCTTTAAACTAACCCATTACTCGGGCTAAATAATAGTACCATTTCATGGCTCTTAAAAAAGACTAACCCGAGAGTAGGAGAGACCCACACCTCTCGAGGTGCGAGATCCAGTTCAGCTATTTGCGACTCCTACGTTTGATGTCGAGCTAATGGTTCTCTTACCTTTTCTGTTGTCTTTCTTCTTTCTTTCTTTTTATTTTTCTTTTTCCCTTTTACTCTCCTCTTTCCCCCCCACCGAACAAATTGCTTTAGGTGGAGAATACTTATCTAGGTGTAGAACACCTCTTCTTTCTCTCCTCATGACACATAGCATCCCACATGTCATTCGTAACACTTTCCCTGCTTATCCTCATGCAAGATAAGCGATTATGTGACACTTGGCTTCCATTCAAGTGTTAAGTGTTCTCTCCTCAGGTGCCACATGGCATGCATCTTCATGCCACGTGTCACCTTCCCATTCGTCCGTTAGTCTTGAAATACGTGCAATTCCGACCTTCTTGGAATTTGACGAAATTCGACTTTGTACCTAGATTTTGTGAGACGAACTCAACGGTATGACCTATGTCGTCATCCAAGATCTAAAGAAATTCCCAGGTTTGCAACCCGTGTCGATCATTTTACTTTATCCGAGGGTCTCACACAAAGCATTCATGACGTAGTTCCTGCGTAGAAAGTCAGAATATTTCCAAGCATCCACAACACCAATAACTTGGATATCACGCTCATATTCTTTTAGCTTAGGACCATCTTCAGTCAAGAATCTTTCAAGATTCAAAGTGGACAGGTAAAATAACATCTTCTTTTACCACCTTGTAAAATTAAGTCCATTGAACTTTTTTGGCTTTTCTCCAGGTGAAACAAAGATAGGCACAACATTAATCATCACTGACACTTGTGCCACAGAACATGTTACCACTTGGACATATGCAATTGGAACAACGTTGATTGAATCAAAGTTAATTTCTCTGCAAAAGTGTAGAAAATGTATCAAATTTTATTTTCCCAAAACCATTTCTCAGAATAATTGAAAATAACGTGTTACAAAGTATTTCCAACGAAAGATTGGTTGGGAATAGAAACCCCGGCCAGAACCAACCTCCTCAGAAAGGATATTCAATTCCCAAAAAAGATTGGAGGGGTCATAAATAGTCCCGCTTAAGATTCAAACTCCTTACACAGAACTTCTCTGTATCATAATTTCCAATTTCCTAAGACCAAAAAAGAATTGGCACAAACTTGTGAGTGTAGAGTTTAGCCTAGTAAACTTATATTCTTATCATATATTCCTCTCAAAGAAATACATGACTAAGCATGTAGCCTAGTTGTCGAGCATTTGCCTCTTGAATGCTAAGTCATGGGTTCCCTTCCTTATACTTTTGTAACAAGAACCACTTTGTTTGTTTGTTTTAAACATTTTCTTGTAAAAGGAATTTTATCCTTTTTTCTTTTCCTGTTTCGTAACACCAAACAAATTTTTTTTCCTTCTCAAAGGGAACAAAGGAACAACTTTTTTTTTTTTCAAAAGAGGAAAAAAATAGCCTTTTTCTTTTCCTTAAAAAGTTTTTTTGTTTCCTTTTAAAAACCTTTTATCATAAGTTGGTTTTCCAAAAAACTTCCTTAGATTTTTTATTAATTTATAAACAAAAAAAATACCCATATGGAGAGAATCCTCTTTCCAAACAAAGAATTTTGTTCAAAAGAAAAACAGATGGAACTAAACATCCTTCTTTTTTGTTTTTAATAAAACTAGATGTTTCTCTTTCCAATTTTTTTTTTTTCAAATGGTCTTTATCTAACTTTTTTTTTTGTCTACCGAAATTTTTCTCAAAAAAAAGAGAGATAAAATCTTTTTTCATTTTCAATCTATTTTTCCTTCTCGTCCTTAAAGGAAAAATTGGGATTTTTTTTCCCTGCCAACCAACTGTCGCCTTCTCCTTTTTCAATCAACCTTTTATTTTTTATTCTTTCTTCCCCTTACACCATTCTGTTTTAAGATTGTTATAAGATAGCAAATAAACTGAAAACAAAATACAACTGACAAAAGGAAATGGAGATTTAGACCCAGTCTTGTGCAACCACAATCTAATTAAAGTAGAATCTTTGGCTTTCTGCGAGGTGCCTTCAAGAGCTTCAACAACGTCTGTCACAAGGATACAACAGTCTTCTTTGACTGACGATAACAACACCTTGTTGCAGTCAATCTCGGAAAACTGACTATATTTGTATCTCTATCACAAAGAGAATTTGACAAACTTACTGAAGATTTTTCTACTGTGTTCCAAATAGAGTAAGAGCTTTCTTTAAAAAGATTCCATGCAAATAATGTACATACGAGCAAGACAGGAAATGTCTTCTGACGATTTCAGGCTAACGGAAGAAAGGAATGAATACATACATAATGTATCGAAGGATTTGATCAAACTTAAACCATAACGGTATAACTCAGAAAGGATTTGATCAAACTTAACCCTAATGGTATACGGAAGAAAGGATTTGAGTTCTGCTATGCAGTTAGGAAGTTTAATATTGATATATAGCTCTCTTAGCTTGTTGAATATATATGTATATGGTAGAGCCTTGACTAATAATACAAAGTAATTTCTTTTTTGAAATTCCTCTTCACTTTCATCACTTTGGATTGGCCAGTAAGTATAACACCATACATTTTCACCAACCATATCAGATGCCTTTTTTAGCTAAAGAGCCTATTTTCTTACATACAATTTTCGAATTCTAGTTCTGAAAGTATAAGGTTAAGATGTTTATAGCTTGAATTATAGTGTTTTGCGTTGGCCACTTTAGTTCTTTCTGCAAAGAAACTAATAATTTTTTTTTATTAATTACTTCTTCACCTACAGGCTATATATGTTTGAATCTCAGAAAAATTAAGGAAATCAAATATGTAAGAAAGAAATAAAGAGGAAAAGTGTAAAGAAAATAAAAATAGAGTTAAATTCCGTATAATATTATTTTTGCTTACTAGCTACTTCAAATTCATTTATTTATTTTAACTCATCCACTGGCGAATCTACATTGTGATTATGGGGTGGGGTGGGGGGCAAATGACCCCCTGAAATTTTGGAAATTTTTTTTTCTTACCACCTCAAATTTTGAAAAAACATTTGTTCGCATAAATATTTAAACCCAATGTTTAAATTCAAAGTAAAAGCTAATTATCATTTAACCATGCCAATGATTAATTTATGCTTTATTTTTTGCTCTCTGACATCATGAATTTAGGCATGTTTAGTTCTCAGAATTTGAGAAAATGCAAGGTAAAGAGGTGAAAAGTGAAGGGGAATAAAAAAATGAAGAAAATTAAAAATTAAATTAAATCAAATGTATTATTTCCATTTAATGCTTCAAACTCTTTTTATTTATTTCATTTGTCATTATTAGATTAAATAATTATAAAATGCTTAAGTTTCTAAATAATTTTTTATGTATATTTGATTTTCTTTGAGATTTTTCACTAGACATCGAAACATAAAAAAAAAATCATTTTCATTTGCATTTTTTCTTTTCTTAGTATTTTCCGTGAACCAAGCACAACCTTAGGTAAACCAAAATACTAAGGAAAATGATTTTCTCATGTTTGGTTTTATTGGTGGAAAATATAAAATAAAATAAAATAAAATATAATAAAAATTCCTCAAAATTTTAGATATTTTCTTAGGCCTCACATTTGATAGTTGAGCCTATATATTTGATATTACTATTATGACTAATATGATTCCAGGTCTGCAACATATTGATGACCATTGATTTGTTTTTTTTGTCGCTGATTAGATATGTTTTACTTGTCCAAATCGTCATCATATAAATAGACGCTGCACCACGACAACGATAAATAAATGTCATACCAAGATGACGATAAACAAATGTCGCACCAAGACGACGACTAAATGTAAGTTGCTAAAAAAATGTAAGTTGTTAAAGTATGATTTCCCATTATTAATTTAAGATTCTTGGTCTCTTTCGATGTTGAATTACACCCACAAGCAATCAAAGTCTTGATTTTTGATCCTACTTAATCTAAATCGTTAAATTACCTAGAAGCATGACGATTGAAATCACAACTAGTAGTAATCGATAATATTAATTAATTATCATAATCATCAATCAAGCATGGGTGTTACACACGAAATCAACCCACTTTTCCTAACTCAGTGTTTTTGTTACTAATATTCACTTTTGCATATTATATTGTAGTATTATATTCTAATAAGGATTCTATCCTAGTTCTCACATATGCTTATCCTATCCCTTTATCACCTGAGTTAGGCCTCAAGGGTCTCATTTTCATTTTCTTTTACCCCAATATAAATAAGTAGCCTTCTAAAGGCATTTTTTACATGGCGAAGGTTAAGTGCACATGTTCATACATAATTGAGCATAATGTGATTCCTTTTAGGTTAGATGGTTTAATTAATTGTTGTTCAAATCCGACTCTAACTTTAATGAGTTTGCTAGGAATCAGATGTGAGTGTAAATATATGTCATAATTAAAATATTAAAATCTCAATAAATAATAACTCTAATCAAGAGAAATCATAATCACAATTACCATTAGTTTAATGTGTATAATTGTCTTTAAATGAAAATTAAGGAATATATTTAGCATTGACATGTCTATTTATTTTTAAATTAGAAGAATTAATTATTCTCTAGAGTTACTGGAAGTTTGAAATAAATAAGAATATAATAGGACGAATAATTTTCAAAATGATGTATCACTGTTGTGATTCCTACAAACTTGATGAAAAAATCACCTTAACATTAAATTATTCCCTTGTATTAGGATTATTATTTGATGAGTTTGGTTGTTCACATTCAACCTTTAAACATTATCCACTCTAAACCTAAATTGATCTCATGATTTTAAAACACGTTTATAAAATTAAAAAAAGTTCATACTTACACAATAATAGTAACTCTCCCCTATCCAATATGGGGACATTACACCCCCAACTTTGAAGAAAATTTGTACGCTTGGACAACAACTAATTATGTTCAAGTCATCCCAAAACTTTTCCATTCGCATCACCAAGGTCTTAATTGTACTTGTCGATTTAGTTCATTCAAATTCTCTATCAAGCACTAATTGTAACATCCCACTTTCTCAATGTTTTTTGTTTCTTCCATTTATTCTTCTAGTCGTGGAGACGGTGGAGGTTCTTCACAAGGACATTGACCGTTTGTTTGCTTTTGAACTATGGCTCTACCCTTTAGATTTTTCTCTTATTCCACTCGGCATGGTTTGGCTTTTTTCTTTTGCGTATTTTTTTTTAAACTTTATTTTACCATATTAAACTCAAAAATTGACATTCTCCAAAAAAAAATAAAAATAAATAGTCATTGGTATGATGGCTAGAGTATCCTACGAGGACTGATAAAATGGTATGTAATGGGATGAAGACTTAAGATTTATGGCCTAACCTCCATGTTATTTAACCTAATTTAACTTGTGATTGCACCTAAATTAAATTTAACTTGATCCATAAAATGTATTTAGGCTTGAGTTGAAGCCTATAATTAAAATCCAAGTGATATAGGCCTAAATCCAAATGATTAAGCCCATATAAATGTATAGGGTTATTTCTAAAAAATTTTTGACGTTAAATGAGATTTTTGTCAATATTGAGAAGTGCCTTAAAAAAATGGTAAACTAAATACTTGAGGAGTAGTGGGGAAATTGCTTGAAGAACAAGTCTCCATAATGGACCGTAGGCGATTCTGAAAAGTGGGAGGGTAGAGAAAATGCAAGACTTGGGCAGTTATTAAAGGAATCCTATAAAAGGAGGAGGGCAATTAACAAAACCAAACAATCAATCAACTTAACTAATAGCAACAACAATCTACTTCAACATTTCTTAGCTTTTCAATTAGCTTTCATCAATTCTAGCATTCTATTTTCAAACTGTAGTCAAGTGTCTTTCAATTCTTTAACACATTTTAGAAATATATTTTCAAGTTCTAGTCAAGTTTCTTTCAATTCCTTGGCATTTTTTGTTCCATTCATTCATAATGCAGTTTAACATTTTCTCCAAATTTTATTCCTGCAATCTTTACATTTTTACGACATTATCTACTTAGATTCTTGGGAATTGTTAAGGGAACCAGGGAACTCTCTTTATTTGATTAAGATGTTTGATTTTTCGATGTAGTCTCAATTTGGAAACACTTTAATTTCCTTGCATGCCTGCACCCGCATGCTTTTATCTTGTATGTTCATGTGAAAATCACAAATTCACCGCAACATATTTTTTGCACGTCTAATGGGACCTATATGTGTTGAACATGCCACCACGATTGAGAATTAAAATCGTTTGAATCTCCCGGGACTCGAGTTGATCTTGAAGTAGCATATGAGGGATAGTTCTGAAGGCCATGGTGTAGAACAAACCCAGAAAAAATGTAGCAAGTTTCTCTCTAAGAAAAAATCCATTAGACAACAAGCGGGCAAAACTTGAGCATAAGGTAATATAGATGTACCTATCATTTTCCCTAACACTACTAGTGATTTTCAGGTTGTGATAATGGAATTGAAGAACCAGAGCCTGATTATCTCACAATGACTTGAAGCACAATTGTTCAAGCAAGCGAGGCTGCATGGCCAGACAAAACCCGATGAACTAGGCAATGGTAGAAGGGTTAACACAACAATCTCAATCACATGTGAAGATCTTAGAGGCAATCTCAAGAGCTATGAGATAAATGAAACAAAACAAACAAGAAGTTGCTCCCTCGACACACAAGTGACTATTTGATGAGCTTGAGGGTGCAACACTTTGAATTTTCATGGCCAGATTGAATAAGCTCCTGTACCAGGTTGAAAATGGCTATCTCCCCTCCCCATAGGAGATGATGGAACTTAGTTAATGTCAATGGTGAATGTTCTAATTTTTGTTAGAACGATGACTCTTCAAAAGGTATTTGCTAACACCTGACCAGTTATAATGCAGGCCTCTGATGAACCACTTCATTTTGTTGGAGGCACGGGGGGCACTATTCAACCACCTTTATGGATAGGTACTAGTAGAGGCTAGAAAAAATTCCTCAGCCTTTTATGTAATGACCACCACTACTGGACTTGCAGTCAATAAAGGAAGCGATACAAGAGCTATATGGGCCAGGCCTTTAGATAAAATGGTCTCCTAGAATTCTACTAGTCATACCCAAAGGCAATAGATAGAGAGAATCCTTACCCAAGGGGGTATAGAATTCCTGAATTCTCTTTATTCTCTAGAGAAGATGAACAATCTGCCAAGAACATATGGTTAGATTCACGAGTGTAGTATGAGGTGTCCAACTATGAGAATTTTTGTTACTTCAAGGCGAGGTTATTTCTGACTCATTAACATGATCGCTTTTATATGTGATGTGCAACTTGCATTGCTAAGGAAATCTGTGTAGTTGATAGGAAGTGAGGAACAATTTTACACAATTCTTCATAGTTGAACCTAAAATTTTCATAGAAGAAATATCCAGGGTAACCCAAATGAGTGGAAAACTAACAGATTCATTCATTGTTAATGTCAAAAAAGATGAGAATAAATGCGAGAATTCATGCTGCGAAATAAGTACGTGAAGATGGTCCAAAGGGGACTTGATATATTGAGGAAGAAATTTCAAGGTATAGAGTTCAAAGAATTCTATGAACTTGCTGCTGAAATAACAGAATATGAAGAATTACTCAGGGAAGAAAATCAACGGAGAAAGCCCTCTATGGGAACTTATTTTTAGGAGGTGAATTCTAAAGAAATAACAGTAATAGATCTCCTAAGTACAAGTTCATTTACTTGTCTTCTATTGGTGAAGAAAGAACTTGACTTATGGAAGAAGTCATAGACCTTTAATACACCAGTCCAATATATATTGGTGAAATACATCACATTTCCCTAAGATCACCATCTCCATAACAATGAAAAACTCAGGGGAAAAGTATACTTTAAGTATCATAACTCCTGGAATCATAGTACTAATTATTGTTGGGTTTGGAATATGTATCTGGACATGATCAATAAGGGAATACTTGTGTCCGTGAGAAAAAGGAGGCCATGGTGATTGATAAAGATCCATTTCCACCACTAGCGTCTCAACATAGTTGCTACTGATTTGAGGGCAATGATAAATGCAAATAAGGCTGGGAGATTTTCTCTAAGTGCTACGATAAGAAAGATATGGATTCTTAAGCAATATTTGGTTCCTATGGATGATTTATTAGCTAGAAGAAGAGTGTCTACAACTAGAGAAATGGAAAATAATGGAAGGTATCCATACCATTCAAAGCGGGGAAATCAAGAAATTCTCGAAATGATGTATCTACAAGAGATATGTTTCTCCAAGGGTAAAGGGAATGAACAGTTCATCAAGAAGGAAAATTCTTCCAAGGTTTGTATTCCCTCCTCCTGTCTCACTTAGACAAAAATGGCATGTGGTGAAACATTAAAAATTTGCTTAAAGGCTCACCAAAACCCAAAAAAAGAAGGATGCAAGGACAAAGAGCTCTATAGAAAAGGCAATTGCCTAAAGAAATGTCATAGGGAAAGCCAAACGAAGAAGAGAATCCGAGAGAAGAGGTGATGCCTATTCCAAAGAAAACCAAATTTGGAACAAAGGCTACAAAAGATGATGAGTCTAGTTGTAGATCTATTGGAGAATTGGCTAAAGAAATGGATTTGGGAACTATTCTGATAGGTAGAGTCCCTATTTCTTTGAAATGTTCTATAATTTCTCTAACTTTGCCAGATTTCTTCAAGACAAAAGAGATGTATGAAAGCCTAGTAGAAGTGAAAATGAGCACCTCAAGTAGTGTTGGGAGGGTAATCACCATTCACTCCTCTAAAGGAAAGAGGACCCAAATGGTGATACTTGAAAAACCTACTAAGGAAATGACAAGGCACATAAGGCCTCTCTATGTGAGAGCACACTTTAATGGCAAACTAGTGTCTAAGGTGTTGGTTGATAATGGATTGGCAGTCAATGTGATGTCATTAAGGATGTTGAGAGCATTAGGAAGAGGCATGATTGACCTAATTGAAACATAAGTGTTTGTATCATCTTTCATTAGGGAAATCTCAAAGACTCTGGGCATACTCCCTATTGACATCACTGTGAGTAGTATGACCTCCTTATTAATCTTTCAGATTAATTTATTGTTAATTACAAAGTTAGGAAGAGACCGTATACCATGCTATAATCGTGTATGTTGTCCTCCATTCACCAATTTTTTATTTTTTGGAAAGGTGCTGAAGTAGAAGTAGAATGGGTAGACAAATAACCTTTCATTGCAACTTCAGATTCTGTTAAGGCTAGGTACTATGACCAAGAGTTTGGTTCAATAAAGTTTAAAGGTAAGAAGGATAGGTAAATATACATGGAGTTGAGAGATGTTGGTGAAATCAAAGACCAAGTTGCCAAACTTCTAAAGATAACTGCTATCGTGCCTTTTAGGCCGATAAAGGGCCGATCATTGAGGAGATCGATGACTAATTATTGTCATGAAGAGGATCGTATCGCCAGAGCGGTATTATTAAAAATACAAATGCAAGAAATTATCAAAAATTACATATGTAGTTTCAAGGCATTTGTGGAGTCAAGTGATTTAGAAGGAGAATCAGATTTAACAGGAGGAAGATATTCGGGGTCTGAAGATTTGGAGCAAGCTCCTAAGATGGAAGATAAATGCTTCTTCGCACATGATCCATGGAAGAAGTTAACCTCAATACCATGGAAGAGCCAAGGATTACTTACATTAAGGTTCTCTACCCATTGACTCAAGGAACATGGTCATTTAGAGCAGAATTCAAAGATTGTTTTGCTTGGAATTATGGTGAAATGCTAGGATTGGATAGGAGCCTTGTGGAACATCGCTTTCCCATCATGCCCATGTTCCATCATTTGCAGCAACTACCTAGAAGGATGTCCAAGGAAGTAGAGCTGATGATAAAGGAAGAAATTGAGAAACTCTTGAAGGCTAAGTTCATCAGGCCTATAAGGTATGTGCAATAGTTAGCAAATATTGTTCTTGTAATGAAGAAAAAGGAAAATTTTAGGTATGTGTGGATTTTAGAGATTTAAATGTCACTACTCTTAAGGACATATATGTGATGCCTATTGCAGACACGTTAGTTGATTCTACTACTTATAATGAATTGTTGTCCTTTATGGATGGTTTCTTTGTTAGTAATAGTGCTCTAGGCCTATTGTATGGACATGGTATTTTGACTATTTATGAGAATTTATTATTATGATGATTTG
Source organism: Tetrastigma voinierianum (assembly GCA_016808115.1). Taxonomy (NCBI): domain Eukaryota; kingdom Viridiplantae; phylum Streptophyta; class Magnoliopsida; order Vitales; family Vitaceae; genus Tetrastigma; species Tetrastigma voinierianum. The sequence continues at coordinate 189,060 of JAEQBH010000407.1, forward strand.
CATGTTTATTATATATAATGTCCTTGAATAATATTATTAATTATTCTAAATGTCCCTAATCTAAGTTATCAAGTATGAATAACAATGAATTAAGATTAGTATAAAGTTTGATTGATATCCATGGGATGAATATGTGTATAAGATACAATCAAATTTATATCTATTTGTTAAAAGAACAAATATTAGACGTAATCTGCCTTGAGATTAATACATGGATCAAAGTCATAAGTTAATCTCTAATAGTCGTTTCACAACCTTTTGACATGATCGCTATAGTTCTCAACATAAGGAATATTGTGTTTTAACATAATCAAACGCTGTCTTTAATCGGATGACTATAAAGGTTATACTTGAAACATACAATAAGAATTATGTAGTGAGATATGAGCGATTAAGATGAAATTTGTCCCTCTTATTATAAGAGATATCTTCGGGTCCCCTCGACAATCGGGAGACCGAGAAATGCATCGGCCGTGCTCAAATGACCGATGGAGATCAATGTCATTTGTTTAGTCGGGCCTAATTCGCTTCGAGTAATCAAAGATAGAACAATATAAGGCTGACTTTGTCTATGCCTTATATTCTATCAAGATATCATGAGACAAAAAGGATTATGTCATTAGCTATATTAAGCGTTGTCTCGATCACAGCTTTTCATTTAACTTAAGAATGGCAACAAGTTCCTGGTAGAGCCACTTATGACTTGTAGGATCAAAATCTCGATTTAGGCCTACCAAGTAATGTTAATTGAACCTAGGGTCAGCATTAATAAGAAGAAATAATAACTAAGTATGGTTTTTGATCTGTAGTAATTTAAAATGATGAGATTATTTTAAATACAAATAACAATTAGTTGTTATTTAAATTTAATTTAATTTTGAGAAAGTTTAAATTGATTTAAATTATAACAAATAATTAATTTGTTATATTTTCTTATTGATGTAAGGAAATAATTCGAAAGTGGTTTTTTAATAAAAGAGTTTTAAATATATAATAATAAAATTAGTTTCCTTTATCCGATAAGGATTTTTAATTCTAAATTGTTATTTAAAAAGAGTTTTAAATATATAATAATATAAATTCGTTTCCTTATCTGATAAGGATTTGAATTTAAATTATTATTATTTAAAAGAGTTTTAAATATATAATAATTCGTTTTTGACAAAAACCCTAGCAGACTTATATAGATATATATATGTGAGACATATATATTTTTTTAAGTGTGGTCGTCTTTTACTCAAAGAACAACCAAAACAGAAACCCTAATTTCGCTTTGAGAAGATGAATCTGAACTAGCATTCAACAAGACTGCTCATTATTTGTCAGTGTGGATACTTGTGGTAGGTGGTCGCTTAAAGGCAAAGACCTTGAAGATCCGACAAACCAAGACGCATTTTGAAGGCTTCTGACGACCGAATTTTACAAGAGTGTAAGTTTCGTTTACCCTTCCTTTCTCAGTTTTGAAAACGATGATCCTTTTGGTGGGTTAAGGGATAAAATTTTTAAATTCCGTTGCATTTATGTTCCAACCAGATTGGATATTCTCATTCAGAATCCAACATCCTGCGGTTACAATTAGATTTTAATAGCAATAGAAGATAAAACTAAGATCTCCTTTAGATGTCTTAGTTCCATAGGGACATTTGAATGGTTGGCCATGCCTTTTGGTCTCAAAAATGCAGGTGCAACTTACCAAAGGGCGATGAATGCCATTTTCCATGACATGCTAGGCCACCACATGGAAGTATACATTGATGATATTATGGTTAAATCTAAAAGAGACAGTGAGCGTATAGATGATAGGTGTGAATCTTGTTAGCATTTGTAGTATGATTTCATGTGTTTTATACAACATAAATTCTAGATTCACACCAATATCGTATAAGAAAGCTCTAATCCCCCATTTTCTTATATTTTTCAGGATTATAAGGAAAAAATGATGGAGAAACCAAGTGAAGAGGAAGTTACTGAGTTGCAGTAGTTCGCACTCCACGGTGAAACAAGGAGGTTTGCCAAGGCAAAGGAAAGACTTTGCCTCAGCGAAGCCTAAGAGAGCTTAAATGAGCACATTCTGGTTCGCTAAGGTGAAGGAGGCATTAATCATAAGACAACCCAAGGGTTCGCCAAGGGGAAGAAGTCTTCACTAAGGAGAAGGACAACGGGTTGGACTAGCAACTTGCAATTTTTGAGCCCATCATTGGCCCATTTTCCATTGCCTATAAATATATGTATTTTAAACTTGATTAGGGTTCAATTTTTGAGGGAGAACACCCTTCTTAGGGTTTCTCTTCTCTTCTTCTTGAGCCACTCTGGGTTTTCGATTTTGTTCCTTTTTACTTTGGATTTGGAGATGATTTTGAAGATTTAGCTCATTAGAGGAGCTCTTGCAATTACGGTGTAGAGTTTGAGATGAATTTCATCTCTCATTTGTTTTGTACCTCTAAACTATACTCTCTTGGTCAATCTTTCATTATTATGTTTATCTTAAATATGATTTTGTTGGATTACTTGGTTGTAATGAGTAGCTAAACTTTCCTCTAGGGTTGATTGTTTAAGTTGATGTTTGGTTTATGTATATCTTATGATGATTTTATGAATTTATGCTTGTGTGGATGTTAGTTTGTGTAGTTCTTAGGATTATTATGGTTTCAACTAATTAATCCATGCGAGTTGGGTCTTAGGTCCCGTACTAAAGGCGTCCTTGGTGGCACTAGGATTACGCCCTAAAATCTGGTCCCGAGTCTCTTAAGGTATGAATAAGTTAACTGAAATACTAATTAACCGAATCAAAGAAGTATAGGGAATTAGGAATGCCTAGTACTAGATGGATTTCATTAGGAGTAGAACCATCTTAGCATTATGTGAGGATCATATGGACCGAGAGGTGATCGATCTGAGCGTAGTTCAGGTAGTCCTATTGTATGGACCGAGAAGTGACCAATAGGATTCCCAAGGAAAGCACTACCTTATAAAAATACCATACTTAATGACTTAGATGAACTGAAATGAGACTAAGGAGTTGGTGTGAAAAATTGAGGGGAGACATGAAATTATCAAACCTCATAGCCAGTTCCTTGGACATGAACAAGTGTACATTCACTTAATCAAAGCTTAATGAATATAAACCATAAATGCATCAATGGAGACAATTAACTTTGAAATCTTTCTTGAGTTATATTCCTGATATTACTCCATTCCTTGTGAGTGGACATTGATCACACCCTGTTTTATTGTGTTTTGTTTTATTTTTAGTTTAGTTTAGGAAACCCCTTGTTCACCTAATCATCGAGTCGCTCAAATGGTAAACGACTTTAGTAGTTGGGGTACTCAGTCCTCACTAAAACCACACCTTCTCTATGAGATTGATATCCGGACTTGTTAGTCCACTGTATTACTTGTGCGACCTATGCACTTGCGGAAAATTGCTAACAATAGACCATCTAAAGAAAAGCTTTAAAAAGATGAGACATCATCAATTGAAGCTTAACCCACTCAAATGTGCATTTGGAGTTCGTGCTAGGAATTTTCTTGGATTCCTAGTTCACCAAAGAGGGATAGAAGTGGATTAGAACAAAGAAAAAACTACCACTTCAGCCAAAGCCCCACAAAACAAGAAAGAACTCCAAAAGTTCTTGGGTCAATTAAATTATTTAAGAATATTTATTTCTAAGTTGGCAAGTAAAACAAAGGAATTCTCTAACTTGGTAAAGCTGAAAGATGTGGAAGAGTTTAGGTGGAAGGAACGACATCAAGCATGTCACACCCCCAACCCCTGCCTAGGCGGATGAAGGGGGCGCGAAACTTTACTAGGATTCTTTACTTGCTTTTTCAGACATTGGTAAGCCTAAGTTTTATAACTGAATCAAAATATCATATACTAAAATACAAAATAAAACTACCCTTTGTAGTGGTGTTCTGATCAATACATCTGATCTTGAGTCCCAATTTACATATACATATACAAAGCGCTTACATTTACATTTACGTAATCAAAGCGCAAAATCTCTTGTGGTGGACTCTTGCTGGATTTCATTGCTGTGGTATCACGAGAAGATCGCGGATGTCCTCCTCCCCATACACGGATAAAAACCCGTCTTTAAACATTTAGTGGGAAACATATGGCTTATATGTATACACATGCACTAATACTCATTTATAGTAAGCATATAACAATAACATATATACAGTAGCAGATATCAAAATTTTTCATGAATTCATATAACAACCATATACGCGTACTTGTACTTATAGCAGACATTATACTTGTTCAGATCTCCTGTAGGAGTTACAAAGCTTATACTTGTACAGGGGTACCCATAGGTACATTCAGATTTTTATCATATAACTGTTTGACTACCTAGACCAGTAATAAGAAATGAGTAGGACACAATACAATATGAAGGTACGGTATAGTCTTGGATCTTGTGGCATAAAGCGGGAGCCAGTAGCAGAGGAGATGTCGTCGCACTAATCAAAATCTTAGAAGTATTAAGTAATGTCGGCTTGCGGTCGAAGAGTCGTCGCACTAATAAGAGGAATCTTAGAAGTACTATACGTGCACTACGTAATAGAATGCGTGTCATTCAATGTGGTCTTAGGCGGAGTCATACAAATTATAATGTTCAGCTTATTATCTTATCATTGGGGCATTATGTTTGCCAACATCAAACTCGTCGAGGTGAAGCGAAACTTCGCTGAGGTAGCGAGGTATGATCTAATTTTTCCTTTACCTTACAAATAGGAATGGACCCTTTCATACACTTATAAGGTCCTCATTAGCCAAATAGAAAAGTCCACGGAATAACGAAATAATAAAACATGAAAAAAACACATGCATGAATAGTGCTTTATATCACCCGACGTAACCTTTGCTTCGCAGCTCTAACGTACTGAGGCTTGTCAAGCCTCCTTTCGGTCTTGTGCTAGCATGGACATGCAATATACACAGCGTGGACTTATCTTCTTGTGTGGGATCCACTACGGCTGCGGCTTAGGACCCGAAACTACCAGTTCTTGATTTTCGTCAATTTTCTGAAATCCAACCAAAAACTTGAAATAATCCAAAAGCATCCCAGAAAAATATAGATGGTTCATAACCTAAACATAAAACAAGGGTTAAGAGGATTCCTAACCCCAACAAGTATTCATACTCTTAAACACCTCGAGCCCGAGCTCGAGGAGGAATTTCGTACACCCGAGCAAATAGCCTACATGAATCCCCACAAATCCATAAATCCTCATTTCAAGCTAATATATACATATTCCTACAAGTTCCAACCCATGCTTCCACAAACAAATGTCATGGTGGGTTAGAACTTCTCACTGCAAAACCACAGACGAAAGGACTAGACCCGAATCGAATCCATACAAAGTTCACGAATCCTCTGAGCCACGAGTAATCCATACCAATCCATGTACTCGAGGGAGGATTCCATACTCATCTTATACAAAACTAGAGGTTTTACCAACTGACTTTTATGGAAATCTAGGGTTAGGATTTCTAACTAAACCTAGAAATGGAACATGAAACTAATATCCATCACAAGTAAAAATCCATACTAATCCATAGTAATCCATACAAAACCATAGCAATCCATACTTGAAATTCTCTTTTCCTTCTTCTTCTTCCTCTTCTTCTTCTCTTCTCCTCTCTTCACGAAATGCCCTCCAAAAATCCCCAAATGAGAGACCTTAATTGGTCTTATCCCAATTTGGTCTAATTTTCCTTTTATTACACTTTGGTCCTCAAACTCCCTTATATTTTCACCACAACTTATGCTATTGCTATAATAGCATCTCATCTTCTAATCTTATGACCTTTATATCATGTATGGAATTCACTTTTACTCTTGTATAACGTAATTAGGGTTTCAAAATTTTCCTTAGCGAATTACGAAAAATTTCAAAATGGACTTATAATATACCCCAATTATGTTTAAAAAAGCGACTAGGGTGTATTTCGAGGAATTATTCTGAGCGACCTTTGACAATATCAAAGAGTACCTCACATAAACCTTTTGTTTTGATCTTGGCTTAAACAAGGCTACCCACACTAAAATTATATTTATGTATAGATGAGTTAATAGAGTTTGTCTTTTGGCCTAAAACAATTCTAAAGGTCATGGCTTGAGAAATTTGTATATTATTTCAGTATGGGTTTAAATAAAATAGAAACAAGATATACACCAATTGAAAAATTATGTTTGATCTTGTACTTTACATGCACCAAATTGAGACATTACTTAATCAAGTCTCGAGTATGTGGATTCTCAGATTGAGCTTATGAAGTATATGCTTAACTAGCCACTGTTTACAAGGAGGATTGGTAAATGGTCCCTTTCTTTTTTAAAATTCTCCTTGATTTATGATGAGTAAAAAACTCATTGAATTTTTAGTCAATTTTTATGATTTTCTTACAATGTAATTGCTTGTTTTTATGCAGAAATATGTACTATTTACCAAATTTCAATTTTGCAGAAATTTAAAGTAGAAATGAAATTCACGTAGGATCGAAAGTGAAAATAGTTATTTTATTATTATTGAAGGAGGTCGTGACAAAGAATCGGTCGCGACTAGAGTCATCTTATCTTGAATGAAAATTTGTTGCGACAAAGAGAGATTGTTGAGGCAGAAAAAGGAAACTGAGGAAGCATTCTATCTTGCGCGACACTTGGATTCTAAGGTCGAGACACCGAAGAAAGACAATTCTGGTTGCAACAAATTTTTAAAGTAATATGACAGTGATTCGATAGCCGCGATGGTTTTGAAGAATCCACGGCGAGAGGGTCGGTCATGACTAGAAGCGATAACAAGCCCAACAAAAGCTGTTGCGACAATGGAAAACTCGCTAAGACCAAGACAAAAGGAACTTCGAGGAAGATCATGCTTGTGACACGAAAGAAGACATTGTTGAATTCATGATAGATAACAATGGATGTCATGACGAAGGAATGTTGAATGGACTTGCAAGGTCTCTACCGGAAATTTGAGGTTGTGGCCAGTATAAGTTGAAGACCCGATCAAGGTCGCGGCGGGAATTCCGTAATACGCGACATAAAACTAAAGATGAATAGTTAAAACATGTGCGACTACGTTTGAGACAACTACGGCCAAAAAACAAGAAGGGCCCGCTGCCGATCGTGACACACTTTACAGGTGCGTGACGATAAAGAAGTGAATTGAGAAGAAACTGTTGTGACTAGTACTAGGAAGTGAAGTTGTGACAGGATGGGGAGAAATGATGTCGCGACATGCTTTTGAGGTCGCGACATAAATTTTAGCAAGGAAAATGAACGATTAGGTCGCGACCTAAAGTCGTGTCGTATGAGACAATGAAAAGACAAACGAATTTTAAAGTCACAACATGAAAAGGGAGTTGTGACCAAGAATGGGTTCTTTGACAAAAGAAATGAGGTCACGACATCGAGATTAGATCTGACAGAATGCGATGGAAGCGATAAGGCAGTGAGGAGTCCGCAGCCGTGATGGGGCGAAGTCGTGACATAGAATTTGATAGAGGGTCGAGGAAAAGCGTGGTCATGACAAAGATCAACGCAAACGGCAACATAAATGGCGTCGCGACATGGGATTGAGGTTGCGACATATATTAAACAAAGGAATAACGTCAGTCGCAACATGCTTTTGAGATCGCGGCGAGTGCATTGATTAAAGAAACTGCTTGGTATGACACAATGACCACGTCACGACGAGAAAATAAGCGAACTGACAAAGTTGAGTTGCGACTGCGTGAAGGCTGCAGAACAAGCTGAATAGCGTCGCCCAACATGAAAAGGCTGTGACGATAAACAAAGAGAGGTGACAACGAGTAGAGGTCGCGACATGAGTGGGTCGCGACATGGAGGAATAGTCGCGACGCGATTCCGGAAGCAGAAAAATGAGGTGCATAGCCCCAGAGTTCTCATTGATGATAACTAACATAGTCACGACAAAGAATTCATGTCGTGACCACAAATCAAATGCAACTGAAGAAACAAGTCGCAACAAAAAACATTAGGTTGCAGCTCAACAATTGCAAGTACAAAGTGAAAGTCGCGACCCGAGTTTCACGAGGAATTCTGACCGGACTTGACAAACCCCGGACCCAGTTTCGTCATGACAAGCTTCTAAGGTCGCGATCTAAAACAGTGAGCTGGGCTATTGAGTTTAGGGAAATCCACCTGGAGCCTTGGAATCAGGCCTAATTTCTAAAAGTTATAAATAGGTGTACATGGTTTTAAAATAAGGGGCTTCCGTTTTTTTTTCCTGAAACCCATTGTTCAGGAGGAAGAGGAGGAAGACTCACTGTATATTCTTAGAATATATTTTTTTTTCTTTTCTTTATTTCTTTATTTTTTTTGGATATGAACCAATGATCTTTTAGAATGTTGAAGGTAGAAGTAATATTTCAATTTCTTACAATTTACTACCTGAGTTTAATGAAATCTACACAATTTCTAGAATTCGTTTCTCCTTAGTTCATTGCAACTGCAGTGGGTGTAATTGATCAACTGTTTATTGTAATGCAGTTTAATGAAGCGTAGCTTTCACTGATTTGAATTTATTGTTAGTTACAGTCTTTTTTGCATAAATTAGAAGGAAGTACCTGGAATTTGGGGAGGATTTATTTGATTGATACTTTCTTCATGTAATTGTTCCCAATAGTAGTTTCGAATACCCTTCCAAGGATTGTATTGCTCTGATTTCTAGGAGGCCCTTTGAGTGACACAAAGATGGAGATTTTTGAGAGCTAATTTTTGTGGGTATGTTGGACCATTATTGAAGAACTAATGGGCTCTGAGAGTTCATTTCGATAAATTCCTAGCTCACTCATAATTGATGTTGAGAGGGAATATTTATCAATTTAAATAATCAAAGATTTCACCTTAATCTATTGGAAAACTCCACGATCCAGAGTGTTAGGCTGAAGAGATTAATCAAGGGAAGGGAAATATCCACTAGATTTAAAGGATGAGTCATCAATCAGATTGTAGAAGTCTTGCGACAACTTTGAATTTGGTAAGAAATCTACAGTCTCAAGAAATGGGTATGAAGTATTGAGAAAGAAAAATACCTAGATCTTGTGAAGAGTGTGCAAAATACAAATAGCTGGTTAGACCCTTGTCTTCGAGAGAAACAGGGACCTTTAATTGGTGAGTTAAGGAGAAATCCAACCTGTAATATTAGGCATCTTTGACAAATCTGGATCCAAATCAGGATTGAGTTCTAATTGGGGATATAATCACGAAATTAATTTATTTCTGATGTTCCTTATTAGTGTTCATTTTTATAGAAGAGGCCGATTAAATTACAACTCATTATAATTTATATAATTTCATTAGCTTATTTTAATATCCTAAGTTGTAGATGCTCTCTTTAGGACAATTATCCTTAAATTTCTAGTTGATAAACTGTATCATTGAGGTCCAAATAGTATGGATCTTGAGTAGTTTGGGTAGTTGATTTTGAGAATTTAAGTCAATATCAGTGGGAATGATATCACGGACCCCACATCCATTTTTACTACTTGTCTACGACACGTGCACTTGTAGTGTCATAGACTAAACCTATTCATAATTCCAGAACATTAAATCAATTTTATTCAATTTTAAGAAAACTCGATCTAATTTGGCGTGGCTACGAGAAGAATTATGAGGTTCTATATAGGTGTTAAGTTGAATGGTTTAGTCTATATCTTCACGAACAAACTGGTTTGTAGGCGCGAGTTGCACGAGGATTGAAAGGATTTGATAAAGTAATGTTCAGAAGAGTGTTAATTTGGATATTTTTCTCTATTTTATAAAAGAAATGCAAAAAAAATAGTTTTTATATTAGTGGCTGCATAAGCTACTGATCTTTTAGAGAGCTTAAAGGATATATGATTTGTGATACCACTGTTTCCAATTTATCTCAATATGTCTCCATTTCAGGAGGTTAATTAATGCACAGGAATCTAGAATCGAATCACACTTCACAATAGATTCGATTTGGAAGGCACTAAGAAGCTTAAGGAAAGTAACTAGAGCAAGCAACCATGGCAGATAGAAATTGATCATACAGTTGAACAAAGCAATGACGAAAAGGCCTCGATTCAAAAAAAGAGATACGATGGAGGATTTAAGGCACATCATCAGCGAGAATACTAAAAGCAATCGAACTGACTTCTTTGTAGAGGCCCAGCATGACTTTGAGCTAAAACTAGCATTGATCGCCATGGTTGGTAGAATCAGTTTCGCGGCCATCCATTGAAGATCTAATGAACACCTTGTGATTCCTCGGGATGGCAAAAGCAGTTAAAGGTGAATGGTGTGAGACGAAAAGGTGATAAGCTGCACTCTTCCCTTCTTCGCAAGGATGTTGCGGCCACATGGTATGAATCGATACCATATGGCTCGGTTGATACCTGGGAAGAGTTGGTGGAAGCATTCCTAGGCAAGTCCCCCAATCCCTCACGGATTTGAAGAAGGGAAATCATGAGTGTTCAAACAAAGGGGAGGATGAAAGCTTGTATACTGCATGGGAAAAGTACAAAAGGCTGTTGAAGAGATGTCCCATGCATGGCATAGATCTGAAGACACAAATGGATATTGTCTATCACTCTCTGAATGATACTTCTAAGGGTATCATAGATGCTTCTCGCTATTGGGCATTTAAGAGGAAAAGTGCAGAGGAGGCAAGGGATTTAATAGCAGACCTAGCCAAATGCAACATGAAAGCTCCATCTGAGTTTTCAAGGAGCTACAACAAAGCAAGAGGGAGTGGAGTCATTGAGCTTAACAAGATGATTGTCATGGAAGCAAATTTAGATGCTATTATGCACGGGATGGATAAGCGAGGATAAAAGCGCATTACGCCATGAGATTGGAGCGAGTAGAGAGAGGTGGAATCGGGGAGGAGAAGTGAGGGATCAGGCGTGAAGTCCTTATGCGGAATTGAGAAGCGATTACAGACAGGCAGGCTATCATTTCAAGCTGAATCCTAACTTGCCCACACACTACAATCTAGCACTGAGGAACCATGAGAACTTCTCATATGGTGAAGGAGCATCATAAGGCCATAGACAGAGGCAGAATTTCCAGTAAGGGTATCATCCACCAAGGTTCCAACAACAGCAACAACAAGGAGAGCAAAGAAATGAATATCAAGGTCAGAAGAGGACCCAGTCGTTTGAAGAGCAGATGCTGCAGTTCATGGGGGATAACAAAAAGCTGTTCACACCCATGAACAGAAATTTGCTTAGTTGGAAGCTCTTAAATCAACTCCTGAATGTTTCAATCAAACACAATGCTTCCCACTAAGAACTTGGAAACGAGGTTAGCGTGACTTGACGAGAACGAGCAAGAATGCATTCCTAAGTGACACTTAGAAAAACCCAAAGCACTGTATGGCAGTCCCGCTGAGGAGTAGCAAAGGGAATGAGTAATATGAAGCGAGAAGAAAGAAGAGTAATAAAAAAAAAGAGATGGAAACTGGAGGAGATCATGGAAAGAGCATGATAGAGAGGACTTTAGAAACAAAGAAGCGGTCTGTTGAGTAACTTGAGAAAGTAGTGAAGCCCAACGGAAGGAGAAGGTAAAAACACACCGCTTGCAGTCCCATTTCCACAGGAGAGTTTAGAGCGAAAGAAGGAAGAACAGACTCTAAATTCTTAGAAATTTTCAAGAAGATAGAAATCAATATTCCTTTTGCGAGAGGCATTATTTCGAATGCCCGATTATGCAAAATTTCTAAAAGATATACTAATGAGAAAGAAGAAGATTGGCGAGGAAGGGAATAGTAGACAGCGCCACTTCAGTGCAATTACAGAAGATTACTAGCAAAAAGGAAGGACCCAGGCAGCTTCACCATTCCCTGCTCAATTAGGAAATATGGGTTCAAGAAGGCCTTATGTGACTTAGGAGCCAGCATCAACTTGATGCCCCTGTCAGTGGTACAGAGATTGAGTTTGGGAACTTGACAACGGTGCACTCTGATTAGGTGATAGATCCATGGCTCAACGAGGAAGGTGTTCTTGAGATGTCTTGGTCGAGGTAGGAAATTTATCTTCCCATGGACTGTGGTTATAAAAATGGAAGAAAACTGACCGGGTCCCTCTATTGTTAGGAAGACCCTTCTTAGCAGTTGGAGTGCCTTAATTGATGTGCAAAGGGTGAGCGACCTTGAGGTGGGAAATGGCGGTGCACTTCAATCTCGACAAAAAGCAGCCTGTCCGGATGTTGATCTGAGAGAAAATTGTAATGTTGTAGATAACATTAGTCTGTCGATTTTGAATTGATCTCACGATTGTAACCTTGACTTTTATTCTATAAATGAAAATGAGATGAATTTCTAGTATCTTAAGAGTGTTGATTATGAATTGATGCATTCCAGTTTGCAAAATATGGAAACAATCTTGAGTTTGAATGAAAATAGTCAAGAAAATTCAAGCATCCAGGAAAAGAAAGTTACTAAACAAGAGACTAGTGCAAAAGGGTTAATTTTGAAAGAATTGCCCGGTCATCTGAAATATACTTTCTTAGAACCAGAAAAGGGGAAACTAGTTATCATATCAACTGAATTGACTAAAAATGAAGAACAAAGGTTGCTGAAGATTATAAGGAAATACAAGAGAATTTGTGCACAGTCGATTGAAGATCTAAAGAATGTTAGTCCTTACATTTGCATGCCTGAAAATCTTCTTTGAATGATAATGTAAAACATCAGTTGAACAAAGGAGAGAATTTGAACCTGTGATGAAAGATGTTGTAAGAAAGGAAGTACTGAAATCGATAAATGCAGGATTTATTTATGCAATATTAGACAACCCTTGGGTGATCCCAGTTCATGTGGTTCCTAAGATGGGTGGATTCACTATGATTAGAAATGAAAGGAATGAATTGATTCTACAAGAACTGTGAAAGGATGGAGGGTGTGTATAGATTATAGAAAATGGAATACTACAACTAGGAAAGATCATTTTTCCCTGCCTTTCATTGATCAAATGTTGGACAGGTTAGTAGGACATCCTCACTTATGTTTTCTTGATGGATATTATGGATATAACCAAATTGCTGGCCCTTTTTGAGGACCCGGGAAAACTACTTTCACATGTCCTTATGGTACTTTTGCTTTTAAAAGAATGCCATTTGGGTTATGCAATGCTCCTGCTACTTTCCAAAGATGTATGATGTCAATGTTCTTAGATTTAGCAGATGAGGTCATGGAGATATTCATGGATGACTTCATAGTTTATGGATCCAGTTTTGAACATTGCTTGCAGAATTTAGGGACAGTACTTCACAGGTGCTAGGATAAGAACCTAGCTTTGAATTGGGAAAAATGCCATTTCATGGTATTGAAGGCATTATTGCTAGCATAAATTTCTCTGGCGAATTTGAAGTGGACCCGAGCAATGGTTTCCATTATAAAGACTCTTATATACAATAATGAGTAAAGGGAATAAGAAGTTTCTTAGGACATGCTGGTTTTTATAGAATATTTATTAAAGACTTCTCAAAAATAGCAAGACCATTATGTAGATTATTGGAGAAGGATGCCAAGTTTAATTTTGATGAGTCCTACCAATATTCATTTAAGAGATCGAATCCGAGACTAGTTGAAGCTCTATCATGCTAGACAGTTGGAACATAGAATTTGAGATTGTAATGCGATGCCGAGTGACTATCTGATGGGAGTTGTATTGGAATAGTGCCAAGTGTTTAGGGCCATATACTATTCTAGAAAACCTTAAATGGAAGCTTCCAGGGAATTGCTCGACCTCTTAAAAAGGAGATGATGGCTATGGTATTTGCATGTGAAAAGTTCGGGCCGTATATATTGGGGTCCCAGTATCGTCATCATCTTGATCATGTTGCGATCAAATATTTGATGGCGAGAAAGAAGCTAAGCGAGATTGATCAAATGGGTGTTGTTACTAAAGGAATTTGATTTGGAGATCAAGGATAAGAAAGTTTGTGACAATGTGATAGCTGATCACTTGTCAAGAGTTGAAAAGATTACTATGAAAGAAGAAGAAATGGAAGTAGTAGAAAATTTTCCAGATGAGTAGTTATTTCAGTTGTCATTCCAATTACCTTGGTATGCTGATATTGTGAACTTTCTAGTTTGTGGAGTGATGCCACTAGAATTCAGCTACCAACAGAGGAAGAAATTGAGGATTGGCCGACGGGTTTACATACGGGATGACCAGCTTATTATTATTTAAAAGAGGAGCTGATATGATCATCAGAATTTGTGTACCAGAAGGTGAACAAGGAAAATTTTTACAAGAATGTCATGCATCACCTTATGTAGGACACTTTTCAGGAGACAAAACAACCCATAAAATTCTCCAATTAGGTTTTTATTGGCCTACTATTTTCAAGGATTGTTTTGAATGGGTGAAACTTTGTGATAAGTGCCAAAGAATGGGAAATATTAGCAAAAGGCATGAAATGCCCTTGCATGGTATCCTGGTGGTGCAATTATTTGATGTATGGGGAATAGACTTCATGGGGCCTTTTCCATCTTCTTTTGGATTAATCCTAACTAAGGATTATGTATCCAAATGGGTGGAAGCAACAGCTTATCCCAAGAATGATGCTAATACAGTTTTGGGATTCTTACAAAGAAATATCTTGAGCAGATTTGGGACACCCAGGACTATTATTAGTGATGAAGGGAGCCATTTCGCAAACAAGGTGTTTAAGAAACTCATGAACAGGTATGGAATAAAACACATAATGATTTTGGCTTACCATCCTTACACTAATGGGCAAGCTGAAGTTTCCAATCGGGAGACAAAGAAAATTCTTGAAAAGACTGTGAGTTCCAACATAAGAGATTGGTCTTTAAAGCTTGATGATGCATTGTGGGCCTATAGGACTGCATATAAAACTCCCATTGGAATGTCCCCATATAGACTTGTCTTTGGTAAACCTTGTCACCTCTCTCTTGAATTGGAATATAATGCTATGTGGACGCCAGAAGTTGAATTTTGACTTCAAAGCTGCTGAGGAAGAAAGACTACTCCAGTTGAATGAATTGGAAGAGTTGAGAAATGAAAATTATGATAATGCCAGAATTTATAAGGATAAGACAAAGAAATGACATGATCAAAAGATTTTGAGGAGGGAATTCAAGACAGGAGATCAGGTCCTGTTATTTAACTCAAAATTAAAGCTTTTTTCGAGGAAGCGAATCAAAATGGGTGGCCCTTATCTGATGATAGAAGTCTGACCTTTAGAGCGAGTGACATTGAAAACCAGTAATGGAGAAGAGTTTAAAGTAAATGGTCAACGATTAAAGCAGTATCTTGGAAGAAATATGATTGATTCCTATTTCTGAGTAGAAGAAAATTGCTGAAACAAAAAAAATTCATAGCAGTAAGTCCAGCTAAGGACTCAAAACTGAGCAGCTTTGTGGGAGGCAACCCACACAATAGTTTATAATTTTTGTATGTTATTATTCTTCTTGGTCGATGGGACATGAGCAGGAGATGAAGTGCGCATGTACCTGCGACACGGTGTGCACCTGAGACTCTGAAGTCTGCATACTGCGATTTATATTATTTGTTTTGGGAGATAGTGATTGAAGTTTGGAGATTTTATTTTCCATTCAATATTAAATCGATTCTTCATGAGTTGATTTGTTGCATATTTGGATGATCTTGGGTTGATTCAGCATTGTTTGTTTGAATTGGGTTTATTGATTTAGTCTTGTATAAATTTGAACTGTTCTTGAAGACCCGAAAATTTTCCATGTCACGACATGCTTTTGAGGTCGTGACCCGGGTTTGAATTGAAAACAATATAATAAGAAATTTCAGGTCGCAACATTAACTAATGGGTTGCAACAAAATGTGAGTTTTAAAAGACTGAGATAAGACACAATGCTGCGACATTGGGATCTAGGTCGCGACCAGAAAACCAAGAAAGAGAGAAATAGGTCATATCAATTTATTATTGGTCATGACCACTTCTGAGGCTTGCGCGATAAAACTTATGGCAGGTCGTGACCGAATTTCATCTAAAATGCAATAAATCGAGGTTTTAAACCTTCTCGATTGGTGTCGAATCCTTTAAATGGGACATTTAAATAGAAGAATTAGTGTTGTAATCTGTGTGCATTAATGTCGCGATGATTCCATAAGACAATGATGAATATTGAGCCCACCAATCATAAAGACTGAAATCGAAAGCAATTTCATCAAGAACCTAATCCGGGCCATCTTCACCTAACTTTCCATTATTTTTCTCTCTTCGACTACCAAAACCCTAAAACCAATGCCCAATTCCAAATTCTCACCCATGGAAAATAACCAAATCCCTGTTTCGGATCTTAACAGAATAATAGATGAGCTCATGAGTGAACATTGCCAAGGAATAGAGGAGGTTTATCTGGAACCTTAGTCTAAGACCGTGATTTAACGTTGCAACTTAAAAACAAATGGACACTTGGTGAAACTACTGAGGAAGAAAGGGTCGTAAAAGACAAAGGGTAGCGTAACGAACCGGTTGAAGCGGAGAATCAAGAAGATAAAGACTTTGTTCCGTGCGTACAAAGGAAAAGGTGTCAAGCTGATAAGGGCTTCGTCAACAAAAGAGGATTTGGGAAGCTGATTTCCCCTTTTTCAGAGATTATAGAAAAGAGAGGTTGGGAGAGCTTCTGTGCACATACAGTGCCTGGATTCCCTGCTCTAGCCAGGGAATTCTATGCAAACATGGTGGGGGATGAGAGAAGATACAGTTTACGTGCGAGGAGTTTGGGTCCCTTTGGGCATAAAAGAATCCATGAGATAAAAAACAAAACTAAAGGAACTCAAGCATGGTTCCAAATTTAAGAACCCAGAAAACCCCGATCATGAGAATACATTCTGACCTCTTTGACTGATGGGTAGGGGAAGTGGAAGCCACAAAGAAGAACCCTCACTACGCTATTTCTTCAATAGAGTCTCCTCATCAGGGAAGCTAAGGCTTGGTTCTACTTTCTATTCTCAAAGTGATCCTCCCAACTAAACATCTCCGTGCAGCGAGAGAAAGGAGGCAATTCTCCCATATGCCCCTTTTGAAGGCTATAAAATGAATGTCAGTTTAAACTCGAGGGGTCAATAAGAGGATACTACTGCTAAACAAAAGAGACTAATCCCTCACCCAACAACAATCAAGACTATGACCGCTGGCATAAAGGGCCTAGAAACAAAAGCAAAAGGACGGCAGGTATGTATAGTGAGCTCACTATAAGAATGGAAATAGGGAAATGGAAACCATTCCAAAGAAAATCCCTCTAGCAGAAGAGGAAGAAATGCATTTTAGAATGAGCCCACTGAGCCATTTCTACCTTGATATGATAGAGAATTTCCCTGAGCAGCAGAAGTCTAAGAGGAGAGAAGTGGAACACCAAATCATGGAAATGCCGAGGGACAATGAAGAAATATATGGAAGAAAAAGGGAACATAAATGGAAAAACAACATCTCGTAGAAGAGTTCTTAGAAGCTGAATTAAGGAGGAAAGAACAATTATTTGAGCAGACTCTAAGATAGAGAGAGGAAGAGTGGAGAGAAAAGATGAAAGCCAGTTTGGAAGCCTTCTACAACAATCAGTTTAGAAGAGACAAATAAGTTTACTTCATTCTATGAAAAGATAGTTTAGATGGAGGGTAACATGCTAAAGAATATTCAAGCCTTCAAATACATGTGTAAGGAGCACTTTAAGGAGTTTGGGAAGTTGATGAAGGATAGAGATAAAGAATTGGAAGATAATGATGTTTATAAGAAAACTGGCACGAGTTTGGATTTTATCAACAAAAAAAATTTATCGACAAGCTTGGTCAGATTCTGTTGGAAAGAATAGTGAATCAGATGGGTTTGAACCAAAACACCTTGATTAGTCTTGTGAATTTAACAAATGATTTAATCTCCACTGACAAGGTAGAACCCACACCCTCAGAAAAGAAAAGACCAGACATAACCTTCTCTAAAATTTCCCCATGTTTAGCAAGCTTTGACTTAGATCCTCCCAACATCATACCAAAAAAATCTTATAAGAGAAGGGAGGAGTGAGATAGCATAATTAGTTTCCCCATTGTATTTCTTCAATATCATTAATATAGTTCAGAAAAGTTCATTGAAAAGGTCTGCAATTGTTCTTGCACCATTTTATCCGGGTTTGTTATTTTCACTAATGTTCAACCGTAACATATACTACAAATGCTTCGATTGGGACTTGATTAAGCAATAGGTGGCTTGTTTTCGATGCATGAATCTTATTAAATGAATAGTGTTGTTTGTGTCATTTATTGTTGTCTCGTAAGAAATGATCTATGTATTCAAGCCTTATTCATAATGACACAATGACCAATGCTTAAACTGCAATCAACACCGTAAGAGAAATAAGAGCAGAATCCAGTGAATTGGAAAATAAGAAGTTGCGCTTTAGTTTGAATCAAAGCCAATCACAGAATCGGGGAATACTGTACAAAATTGAAAGAACAAATAAGATGCATTGAAATCAGATGTATAAATGCGAAGTCAAGATATAAACTTGGAAATATAATACACATGGTCAAGAAAATTCTAAAACTTTGAGAGGGATTAGGAAACACCTTCTGGATGATCTCGCCAAGCAAGGGTATAAGGTCCTGTAATCCTGTTAGATTATCAAATCATGAAACTTAGGTAAAAAAAACTAACAAGAAGTGATAGAGGCCATCTTTTGAAGTTTGAACCTTTTTCAAACCTACCCTCATTATATGCAAAGGCATACACTCTAGTTCCTTACTTTAAGCCAAAAATGCCTAATTTCTTCAAATAGTAGCAATCAGAAATCTGAAATCCCTCCTTTACAATAATCCTATAGCAAAGAACCCCAAATTACTCAATTTTCGTCAAGAATGCTTTCATCGTGCGTAAAGAAACAAGTTTGGGGGAATATATTTCTTTTGGGTTACAAGGATGGAAGAGGAGAAATAAATTAAGAACTAGAGAAAAAGAAGAAGAAGTTGAAAAAGAAATAAGTTTTGTCTTATGGCCAATATCTCTTGAACAATTAAGCTCGTAGGGGTGTTTCAACACCTAGTACCCTAATGCCAACTGGCATGGGAGTTGCTAGCCCAAAGTTCTCTAAGAGTGATAGAAAGCCTAAGAAGACAAAACATTGCACTATTCTAATTCTTTGACAATAGAGAGGAACGAAAAGAGTTCCAGTAAAAAAGGAACTGAGCTAATAAGTTGAAAGTGGCAACCAAAGGAGCCACAACATCTAAGATGTTGTACAAGGCCAAGTTTGGGGGAGTTTACATTACAAGGAAGGAAAAGGATAAAGGATGGAGGCCATTATATAAAAAGGAAGTGTGGAATCTGGGTAATTTGTAGCCTAAATTTTCCAATTGTCCACCCAATTACCCAAGCCTGACATTATAAGCCTAAAAGACCTCTTTGATCTTGAAGGTTTAATTTATCTATATTAGTAGAGATCAATATGGAAAACAAGCCTATGGGACTTTTGACTAGTTCTCTAAGGAGATCCCCAGAAGATTAACTAATCCAACAAGAAGATGAAAAGAAAAGAACACCTACACACACTCACAAACAAATATCTATTCGAATCGAACTGCTTTTCATGCGAATCTACCGCTTTATTTGTAATGAAGGAAATATTCCTCGCTTTCTCGCTTGAAAACTAATGTTTGAAATGATACTACAATCTTCTTGCTCAAGTAAAAGGTCAAATAAGAAAGGCCGAGCTTATAGAACGTAGGAAAACGCCTTCAAAATAAAGTTCAATTCGTTTGAGACGTGGCCTTATTTTCGCTGTGGGGCCAAGCAAAATTTTAAGCTTGGGGAATCTCGATGAGTGAAAATTCATTGAATTTTTAGTCCATTTTTCTCGATTTACCAAATTTTGATTTCAGCAGTAAATTTAAAGCGTAAAATGAAAATTCCAACAAGTGATCAAGTGAAAAAGTTCAACGGGCTCCAAAAGGAGGTCACAACAAAGAATCGAGGTTGCGACCAGAAGTCATACTATACTGAATGAAAAGCTATTGCGACAAAAGAGAAGTTGTTGAGACAGAAAAAGGGCTTCAAGGAAGGATTCTATGTCGCGACACCATTGTAAGGTCACGCACATCGGGCGAAAGATAATTCGTCAAGAATAAAATTTTAAGGTCGCGCACAAGTGATTCGTGAGCATTGCAGCATTTTTGAAGTCAAATGACAAAGAATTCAGGTCATGACTAGAAGTGATAACAAGCCTAATAAAAGCTATTGCGACAATGGAAAACTCTTTGAGACTAAGACAGAAGGAACTTCAAGGAAGATCATGTTGCGACATCGTTTTGAGGTCGCGACATGAAAAAAAGACATTGTTAGTCACAACAGATAATAGATGACGCGACCAGGAAGGAATGCTGAATGGACTTGCAAGGTCTCTACCAGGAAATTTGAGGTTGCGACATAATTAGAAGTTGAAGACTCCAATCAAGGTCGTGACTAGGAATTCATGTCACAACATAAAACTGAGTTGAACAGTTAAAACATGTTGCGATTACGTTTGAGACACTGCGAAAAAAACAAAGTAAGAAGGGTCATCACTAGCCTGATTCGCGTCACAAGAGGGCTGAGCTGAATCAACAAAAATTTATATACTCTGTTCCTCCTACTCAGAGTAAAGCTACCGCAAGATAGTGGTCTAGGGTCGAACACCCGGGATGGTTTTCATCCTAGAATGATTTGCATAAGTGCAAGAAGGTAAGGCTTTCTATTCGACTTTTCGATTTTTGTTTCAAAAGTAGTGATGAGTTTGAAACTGATTAATCAGAAAAACTGAAAATGAAGTGTGAAAAGTTAACTTTGAAGGAGTTTCAGTCACTAAACTCGTAACTTAGTGGCAAACAAGTGTCCCTGTTTTATCCTCGCAAGACAAGCAACCCATAGTCCAAGCCACAACCGGGATTCATGTTTAACTAGCAAACCTCAATTCCTAAAATCAACTCCTATTTGAGTCAACACGTATAACATGCATCTATGGCCCTTTTCGCTTTGAAACCCAACATTCAACATCATTTCCGGGCCTCGTAAAGACCATCTAAAACCACAACAAGATCTAGCACAAGTATATTAATCGTGATCCCAAAGCATGGTAAGTATTGGCAAAATTAATGACATTAAATGATATTCAACTCCTAGTTTGAGAAGACGTGGAGCTATAAATACAGTACCCGTGAGCATTCAACATTGGCTGAGGACACCCGTATATGCCCTAATCACCAAGCTAGCTTCCTTCCTCTTCAAAGAAAGCGAGGCTGAGGCGGGCATCTCGAGTTGTCATCCTCACAGGGTGTCGCGCCCAAGAAAATAAGGGAAAGAGGAGAGAGAAGAGAGAAAACCAAATCTAATCGAGCATAAGATAGCTTATAAAAAAATGTGCCAAAATATTTCTCCACTTCTTCCTTAGGTTACAAAAACTATGTGGGTTTATATAGGCCACCCATTTATGTAAAACTCCACAATAAAGCTTCCAACATTGGCTAATTTAAGGGATAAGACAAGAATACACCAAAATCTGGAAGCTCCGCTTTGCATTAATTTACAAAGTATGACAAGGCGTTGAATTCGCTATAAGTAACACCTCATGAAGCTTAAAATTTCGCTAGCTACCTAAATCACCAAGAGATAGCGAAATCAGAATTTTCGCTTAGTAATGGGTACTTCGCTAAATTTTTAGCGAATTCTCGTGAGTAGCGAAATGCAAATTTCGAAATGTTGCTTTCAGCTTAAAATCCGAGTTCAGCTTAAAATTCATAATTTCGCTTTAAGACAAGGGAATTTTTAAAGTATATCGCGAATTTCGCAATCCCAATGAATTTTCGCAATCTTAGCAAAATTCCCTGGAATTGCTGATCTTCACTGCAATGCCTCCTGCTCCTCTACTGCATTGATTTTTCTTCACTTTGCCTTCATTCTCTCTTTGATTTTTGGTATGATTTGATGGTCGACACTGGGTTCAATCTTCATGATTCATCATATGTCTCGAGACATCGAACTCCCAAAGTAGGCCAAACCTACAAAACAACCAAAATAACCTCTAAACGACATAAGTGAAACTAAGAAGACTTGAACACTTCAATTGGCATAAATGACATGATTAAGGCGAAAGCACTCCAAACCTATCTAATATAGGTTCAAAATGGCACTTTTTGGCACTAATCACACCCCTAACCGAAACGTTGTTAGTCCCTTTAGCAATGCAAAAACAAAAGGAGATGCATGTGTATTGATTTTCAAAAGTTTATTATTCAAAAGCGCATTTATGTACATATAAACATTACCTTAACTAAAATTGACACCAAGTTTGGTAAAAACCGCATGAAAGAACCAAAACCATACAAGAATAATTTCTCAGCCTACACTGGGTTCCATGATTCTCAACTTGAATTTCCACCAAAGTCTAATGAGCCTTATATAACTGTAGATTAAGCCAATAAATTGCAAAATTTGTCCCCTCCCCCCAACCTAGCACTGACATGGCCTTAAGTTGTCAACCCAGATGCGGCTAGTTACTCTTCTTCTTATCCAACTACAATGGTGTGGTGCAATGCTTGAAAATTCGCGACTTCACCAAAGTCCACTGTGGTAATCCGGGGTCCGTTCCGGATGATCCCAACCACTAAGGTTGTGCTACCGCCAAAGGATCAATGACCACAAACTCTACTGTGCTTCACCCCACTTTATGACTCAAAAATCAAGCACCTACAAATCAAGCGACTTCACTCTATCCACCCATGTAACTTATTACACTAAATCGATGACTTAACCAATTCATGCTTGTGGTATCTGCTCTTTAAAGGCTGGCTTATACACCCCTGGACCGTGCTCTGCTTCAAGGCAAGGCTTTACGACTTTATTTTATTTTATTTTTTTCTTCTTTTCTTTTCCTTTTTGGAAGACTACATTGGTCTTCAAATGTGGGTAACAAAAACCTATCCTATGTAGCCAACATGCCTGGCGCCTAAGCTATGCAAAGTGAAAGGAAGCAACTAATTTCGCATGTACCTTATTGATACAACTGCAAAGTAAAGGTGTGAATTAGCATAAGGGAGAATTGTTCGCTGAGCATGTCGAACCGCAATCGACTAAAATCGCTTCAAGCATGGAATTTCGTTTCAACATAAAGATAAATAAGGATTCTGGCCTCCAAATAAAAGGCAATTCAATCGGTCTAATTTCTAAAGTGCAATTCAATTGTTCAATCAAAAGAAAACAAATATACATGGTAAAGGCACAAAGCATGGTATACAAAATCAGATATATATAGATCAATAGCTTTTGATATAGCCAAATGGCTAGTACATGCATACCAAAGCTAACATACAAAAATATCACCGCCTTATTACGGTTAATACATGAATCCTAATCAAAATTAGCAGGGCAAGATAAAGCCGGGTAACTATACAAAAATCATAAAAAGAAACCCAACCACCCCACCGCCAGGCGGTGGTGGGTCCGGGCCACGCCGCTGCGTACCCAAAAATATCCAAATAGGTCGCTTCGTGGCTGGCTCCTTCCTTTTGATCGTGAACACGAGGAAGACCCAGTGAGTCATAACTGGCCGGCTACGTAGTGACACCGGGCCACCTCCGATCCCGGGTCGCCCTGGTAGCCGGCTAGTGAGAAGATGGCATCCATCACACCCGCAATCTCTGAACCCGGCGTGAACATACTGGGGTGAATGCCGACCAGATGGGCCTGGGAGTATCACTGCAAATTACGATGTGGTGTGGATGAGGAGATGAGGCGACATCCGCGGAGCCGAACCTCCTCAGATCTCGGCCCGTGGGCAGGCACATCGTTCCTGGCGGAAGTCCCCCGCCCCACTGACCCGGCACCTCCTCCCCGGGTCCTCGATGTCTGGAGATGGAAAGATACGGCATGGTCATCACCTCGCTCCGCCGACAACCGCAGGGCACGAACTCTCATCTCAATCCCCACCCTCAATCCCATATGCTCGAGAACCCGCGCAGAGTAGTCTCTGCATCGCAGTGGAATGCTCTCTCGCCGTAGCTCAGTCCCCTTCCTCACGACCTTCTCCTCGAAATGCATCAAGGAGGTCATCACCACCGTAGGATCAACCAATATCCCTCCGAGATCCCAGTAAAGAGCCTCCACGGCTCCCTCTCCATCGCAGAGACGTACGTCAGAGCTGAAATGCACTCCTGTCCGACAAATGGTCGACGCCAAAGATCTCGAGGCTGAGCCGCTTCCTATAAAACACGTCCACCAGAAGGTTCTACCTGCTTCGAATCCATCTCTCGATGAGGCGTGGTGGGCCCAATCTCTATAATTCCTCCGTATCGCTGCGTATAACGCAGTCTACAAAGTCGTTTGAAATATCTTCCGCCGCCTGAGTACTCCGCGACGATCATCGATAAAGAACTGAAGCTCACGCGGACCATCTGCTCCTCGAGATGTCATAGAGTGATAGAACTGCAGCACCACTCGTGGGTAATAATGCCGCCTCGGAGTCATGAAAGGCAGTAGTGAATAATCCTCGATCAATTCACATGGACTCAAACCCGGATCAGCCTCATTGACATCATGCGCAAGACGACTTCTCGATGAAAGTCTTCACGATGAAGTCGCATTCCCCTGAACGGGTTCCCTAACAACGCCCGATCCCGAGGTCGGTGACAACCGAGGCAATGATGCGCCGCAGCCGATAGACCGGTGATGGCTGCGAATGAGAGGAAGATGACTCACGGGCCCGACGCACCGGGCTGCTGGCTCCGGGCCTCCTAACTCTCCTCCGAGGTACAAAGGACGGGCCCGAGGTCTTATCCGTGGTTCGATAACGACGAACCCCCAGGCCCTGGTGCACGCCCCGGACCGGCGGATGGTACCGGAGCCGGACCGAAGTCAGGGGTCGTGGGCCTCGCCGTGTGTACCGACCCAACCCGCTACCGGCTACGGATCCACCTCGAAAGTACGAACTATTTGAAATCCGAATAATACTGAAGAGGGCTAGACTCACTGAAAATGTAACTAGAGCACTGAATATCTGAACTGAGGCTCACTGGAGGCAACTGAGTCACACTGAAGCTGGAAGACTAACCAGGGCTCACTGGCTGCAGGTCACACCGGTTCTGTAATAGCCAAATAAGGCTCGGTAAAGGTCTAACCGCTGGAGCAGGGCACAACTAGCTGAACCAAGGGCAAGAGGGTCCTGAACCCAAGAAGGTAGGCGTAATTTAAGGCTCCTACAGAGATGGCTCCTCAGCCAGCAAACCGACTGCGGAACACCCAGGGCTCGTGCGCGCGGCAGGGTGTGTCTATGGACACTGACAGCGGCTGTGGCAAGGCAGAGACTGGGGTGCAAGCTGAGTCTCTAACGGCGGCACTAGTGAATCAGTCGTGCAGGGCACTGGCTCTGGCAGTGGGAGTGACGGCGGCGGCAGAGGCTGGGACTCAGGGCTACGGCAGAAGCTGGGAGAGGCAGGGAGATATGAAGTGACCTTTTGGCCATCCCCCTCTCAGGTTTAAATAGGCGTTTGGCGGTAGCCGAGGGTTTCCTACACCGCCGCTATTTTTAGCGAATTTGGCCCAAACGATTATACCACCTGCAAATCGAAATTCAGTGGTTAATTATTGATACTATATGAAATTAAAAAAAAATTATAATGAGAATTATTATATATAAAACTATAATTAAAATTTAATACAAAATACTATAGTATATAAACAAAATAACTAAAAAGGAAAACTCGCTAATTTAGGAAACTAAAAATAACCTAAATTATCAAAATTAACTAAATTAAGACAAAGCAAAATTGTTGGAATCAGATCCCGTTTTTGAAAACACTTGACCGGGCTCAATTTCAAAAATTACTCAAGGAGGGTCAAGGGAGAATGATCTCTCAACCCCGCAAAGAACTGGTCGACTCCATGGTGTCGGGTGCCCAATTGTTGAAGTGGTTCTCAATGATGGCTTTTGAATCGGCGCAATTGGTCAGCCGTGGTGTCACGGCAAGACCAATATCTCTTCATCTCCCGCTGATTATTCCCTTGCAATTCTCGGACATCGTGCTTCCCCGCATACCACCATTTGAAACAACTTCATCGCTTATTTGATTTTCATGTTCTAGCAACTTTTGCTTGTTTGCTCAAAATGAAAGATGCTTTAACTCAAGGTCATGTTACCAAAGGTAAGGCTTGCATGACTCCATTCCGCAATTTATTATTATTGCATCATCGTGGGCTTAAATGGTCTTCCTAAGATGATTGGAACATGATCGTCTACTTGTAATCGGGCTTAGTGTCAAGCACTACAAAATCTACTGCGTAGTAGAATTTGGTCTATTTTCACCAAGACATCCCCTAACTATCCCCTTAGGATTTTAACCCATATATCGTGCCAATGATAGTGTGATGTTGGTAGGTTTAAGTTCACCCAAACCTAACTTCTTGTATACCGAATAATTTACATTAGTCTCACACTGCTCCTAAACTCAAGCAATGATATTATCTATATGCAATTCCCACCAATATTGACTGAAATTATATATCCCTTATCCTTGTATTTGATCGGATTCTTACTGATTATGGCAATCGACTTGTTCAAGAAGAAATGCCTTTTTCTCAATGCCTAATCCTTCTCATCAGGCAAAAAATCTTTCAGTGTAAATTTTACAAGCAGGACTTGCTCTGATTATGTCCAATAGAGTGTATGTCGACCTTCACTGGCCTTAAGACCTCTAAAATGCCCGCTTGTCGAGATGTCTTTATCGCTTCTAAGTGCCCGTGGAAATGAGGTGGTATGCTGTGATTTCATCAATCCTCCTTTATGAGAATATGCCCGCACGCACTTTTCCTCCCCGCCCGATTCTTCAACAAAGCCTCGTACGGGTTGATCAACCTCTTTCCACTCCTCGTGGTGATTATACCTTCACCTCATCCATATACATTCCCGAATTGTTGGATGATCCTACCTCATGGATTCCCTCGGGGTTTGGCACTGCTTCAAAGTGGAACTCCTATTTCTTGCACTCCAAAGAACTCATTTGATCTTGGTGATTGAATGTGAGGTTATCAATTTTCTGGTTTAGATTGCTCAAGCCATCTATTCTTCTTTATTCGTATTTTCAACAAGATCAATCCTTTCAGGCCGCTTGCACATCGACCTTTTGTTCTCTAACAAAGGTTGCCTACCAATCTTACTCAAATTTAAAATGGCTTGTTCTACAGGAGATGAGGATGGTGGTGGTTGTGGTTGAAATTGGGAACCAAACTGCGGGTTTGGCACTGGGGTACATAGCAGGGGGAGTGGGCTTCCAGGAAAGGTTAGGGTGATTCCTCCAATCGAATCAGAGGTATTTCCATACGGGCATTGGGTTGTTGTGTTTGTATTGTCCTTACGCATTTGCACATTCTGACATCAAATCCTTCATTGAAGGGGCCATAGGACACTGTTCTACTGGATGTACAGGGGATTGGAAATTAGTGCAGTGGATCGGGCTCAGGCAGGATTTCTCAAATACCGCACTTCATGGAGCCTTTTCCTTCAAGCTCCTCCAATCTTCCTAGCTAAGGTTGAAATTTGCTTTTATTTCTATATCCTCCGGGCAAAGGTATAACCTCCCTGGTGGTCACCAGGGCCTCATTGTTTCCATTTTCAGGCCTCGCCTCATCCCAACCCTAGAGTTTCCCCAGCCATGTAGTTTAAAAATCCATGGCTTCGTCAGATGTTTACTCAAAAAGTCTCCTCCACATGGTTTCCAAAAGCCGCCCCATGGCAGAGACATACCACCATAGAAATGGTTTACCAGCACCATGTATCAAACCCGGCGATGTGGGCATGCACTAATGGTCTCCATAAATCTCTCCCAACACCGGTGTAATCTCTCACCATCTTCAGCCGCAAAGGTAAATTTGTCTTTTCAAATTATTGGTCTTATGAGCACCTAAGAATTTCTTCTGGAATTTCGCCTGCAGCCTCACCTCAATTTCTAATGGTTCTAGGTCTTCAGTGAGTTTAGCCAAATTTGGCCTGTCTCTTTAGGTCAATGGAAATGCTTTTAGCTTAAGCAAATCCATGTCCACGGCTCCTTCCTTAAAGGTAGTGCATACTTCCTCAAAATCCCTAATATGAGTGTATGGATTTTCATTTTCCATACCATGATATGTGGGGAGTAGGGGTACCAAGTAGGGCCTCACTGCTACATCTTCAAATAGGAGGTATGATGCAGAAGGTACTTAACTCTAGGAGGGTGGATATGGTCCTCATCGATCTATGTCATTGATTCATTGCAGGCGCCCGCTGACTCGCTCCTCGTAGTGATCCGCGGGTATCAAGCAGGTATTAATCGACTTTACCGACCGGGTCAAGTTGTGTACTGATTCTCTGCAGTCTACCTGATGTGTCTCTATCCCACTAGAGCATAAACACTCATATAAAATTTGTAGAGACAACAAAGAGTACCAACAAAGCTTCGGCAAAAGGTTAAAATTAGCTAACAAAAATTAAACCGAATGAAAGCAAAACAAAGTGCGCCACCGCAAAGTGATGAACCGGCAATTCCTCGCAACCGGGTTACAAAAAGAGTTAAAAGGTGTTACCTTTCACTTGTGATGTTGATCAAGCAAGTACACTTCAACTCATCATTAGTAGCTCAGCACCATCCCCAAGCATCCATGCCATTTGGATTCGGTGCCACAAGAGGGCTGAGTCGAATCAACAAAAAATTTATATACCTGTTCCTCCACCATTAGTCAAGCTACCGCAAAGATAGTGGTTCCAGTGGCCGAACACGAGGATGGGTTTTCATCCTAGGAATGATTTGCATAAGTGCAAGAAGGTAAGGCTTTCTATTTGGACTTTTCGATTTTTGTTTCCAAAACAAGCAGGATGAGTTTGAAAACTCGATTAACTCGTAAAAAATCGAAAAATGAAGTGTGAAAAGTTAACTTTGAAGATTTAGGTCACTAACTTGGTAACTTAGGGGCAAACAAGTGTCCTCGGGTTTTATCCTCTATGACAAGCAACCTATAGTCCAAGCCACAACCCGGATCTATGTTTAACTAGCAACCTCACCCTAAAATCAATTCCTATTCAAATAACACGCATAACATGCATCTATGGCCCCTTTCGCCTTGAAACCCTAACATTCAACATCATTTCGGCTCGTAAAGACCATCTAAAAACCACAGCCAAGATCTGGAAGAATAAGATACACCGTATCCTAAAGATGCAGTGATCGCCAAATTAATGACATTAAATGATATTCAACCCTGGGCTTGAGAAGATGAGCTATAAATACAAGACACTAGAAAGATTCAAACACATGAGGACAACCTGCATATGCCCCACCACCAAGCTTTAGCCTTCCCTTCGAAGAAAGGGAGGCTTAGCCAAGCATCTCGAGTTGTCATCCTCAAGAGGGTAAGCCTGCAGCCAAGAAAATAAGGGTTATGGTGAGAGAAGAGAGAAAAACCAAACCCTCCTAACTCGAGCCGCTAAGATATTTACATAAAAAAAAAATGTGCCAAAAGATTTCTCTCCAATTTCTTCCCTAGGTTACAAAACTGGTGGTAGTTTATATGTACACCATTTGCGAACTACAATAAAGCCTAACATTTTGGCTAATTTAAGTGGCTGTAAGAGAGTAATACACCCAAAAATTGAAGTCTGCTTGTATTAATTACAAAAGTATTATTGCCAAGGTGTTGAATTTCATGCATATGGCGACACCCTCGCTAGGTAATAAATGCTTATTAGCTTAAAAATTTCGCGAAGTTAATATAAAATTTCGCTTAGCTAGCTTAAACTCACCGCGAGATAGCGAAATCGTGAATTTTTGCTAGGGCAAGGCAATTTCGCTTTAGCTTAGTGAAATTCTCGGTGGAGTATTTAAATGCAAAATTTCTCAGAACAAGGCTTAGCTTTAAAACTCGAGTCTAGCTAAAATTCATAATGTTAAGTAAGATTGCGAAATTTTCGCTAAGGTTGCAATTTCAAGTAATCCCAAATAAATTTTCAATCTTAGCTAAAATTCCTCGAATTGTCGATCTTCACCGCAAACGTTCTCCCATCGCATTGATTTTTCTACTTTGTGGCTCTCATTCTCTCTCTTGATTCGTATGATTGATGGTTGAAGAATGTCTCAATCTTCTGCATCTACATCATGGCGTCTCGATATCGGACCCAAAGTAGGCCAAAACCCGCAAAACAAACTAAAAATAACCTCTCTAAATCCACATATGAAACTAAGAAGACTTGAACACTCACTGGCGAGAATGAACATGATTAAAGGCGAAAAGCACTCAAAACCTATCTAATATAGGGTTCACAATAGCACTTTTTGGGCACTAATCATCAGTCGCGACACACTTTCTAGGTCGCGACCAATAAAAGAAGTTGAATTGAGAAAAAACTGTTGTGACTAGTACTAGGAAGTGAAGTTGTGCACAGATGGGGAGTGGAAACGATGTCACTATATGGCTTTCGAGGTCATGGCTACAAAATTTTAGCAAGGAAAAGAAACGATTAGGTCGCGACCTAAATCCCATGTCGTGACAAGACAATGAAAAGACAAACAATTTTAAGTCACAACATGAAAAAGGGAGTTGTGACCAAGAATCGCTTGTCGACTGAAAAGAAATGGAATCATGTGATATGGAATTGAGGTCACGAGCATAGAATTTATTAGCGGGTCAAAACATGGCTCTGAAATAAAGATCAACATAGCCGGCAAATGTAAATGATGTCAGGATATGGAATTGAGGCGGCTGCGACATATATTTAAGCAAAGGGAAGAACACGTCGCGACATACTTTCAGGCTCACAGAATTGCACCTATTTAAAGAAACATTTGGTCAGAACTCCACTACCACGCCGTGACAAGAAAATAAGCATCAAAGAAAAGCTGGCTCGGGACCTGCATAAAGGCTCAAGACAATTGAATGACGTCGCAACATGAAAAGGGAAGTTGTGACCAAGAAACAAAGAGGCTGACAATAGAAATGAGGTCGCGACATTGAATTGAGGTCGTGACACCAATTCCTGGAAACAAGAAAAAGGAGGTCGCAACCAGAGTTCTCACTGCTGATAACTAACATAGTCATGACAAAGAATTCATGTCGTGACCACTAATCAAATGCAACTGAAGAAACAAGTCGCAATAGAAAACATCATGTTGCAACTCAAAAATTTCAAGTACAAAGTGAAAGAAGTCGCGACCAGTTTCCTGAGGTTACGACAGACTTGACAAACTAGACCTGGATTTTATGTCGCGACAAGCTTCTGAGGTTGCGACCTAAAATAGTGAGCTGGGCCATTGACTTTAGGGAAATCCATCCGGAGCCTTGGAATCAAGCCCAATTTCTAAAAGTTATAAATAGGTGTACACAGTTTTAAAATAAGTAGCTTCCGTTTTTTTTTTTTTTCCTTGAAACCCACTGTATTAGAGGAAGAGGAGGAAGACTCACTGTATATTTTTAGAATATATTTTTTTTTCTTTTCTTTCTTTCTTTCTTTTCTTTGGATCTGAACTAGCGATCTGCTAGAATGTTGAAGCTAGAAGTAATATTTCAATTTCTTACAATTTACTGCCTGAGTTTGAATGAAATCTAGACAATTCTGGAATTCGTTTCTCCTCAGTTCATTGCAACTGCAATGGGATAATTGATCAATGCCCCATTGTTTATTGTAATGGAGTTTAACGAAGCGTAGCTTTCATTGATTTGAATTTATTGTTGGTTACAGTCTTTTTTGCATAAATTATAAGGAAGTACCTGGAATTTAGGAAGGATTTATTTGATTGTTACATTTCTTTCATGTAATTGTTCCTAATAGTAGTTTCTCAATATCTCTTCCATGATCAGCTGTTTCAGGAGGCCCTCCGAAAGGGACACGTAGATGGAGATTCCTGAGAGCTAAGAACATTCAAGTTGTGGGTATGTTGGACCATTATTGAAGAACTAATGGTTTCTGAGAGTTCATTTCGATAAATTCCCAGCTCACTCATAATTGATGTTGAGGGGGAATATTTATCAATTTAAATAATCAAAGATTTCACCTTAATCTATTGGAAAACTCCTGATCCCGTGTTAGTTGAGATCTAATCAAGGGAAGGGAAATATCCGCTAGATTTAAAGGATGAGTCATCAATTAGATTGTAGAAGTCTTGCGACAACTTTGAATTAGGTCAGAAATCTGCAGTCTCAAGAAATGGGTATGAAGTATTGAGAAAGAAAAGTACCTAGATCTTGTGAAGAGTGTGCAAAATACAAGTAGCTGGTTAGACTCTTGTCTTCGAGAGAAACAGGGACCTTTAATGAGAAATCCAACCTGCAATATTAGGCATCTTTGACAAATCTGGATCCAAATTAGGATTGAGTTGTAATTGGAATATAATGCAAAAATTGACTGTTTCACAGTATTTCTTTGTTAGTGTTCATTTTTATAGAGAACTGATTCAGTCCAACTCATTATAGTTTATATAATTTCATTAGCTTATTTTAATATCCTAAGTTGTAGATGCTCTCTTTAGGACAATTATCCTTAAATTTCTAGTTGATAAACTGTAGCATTGAGGTCTAGATAGAATGGATCTTGAGTAGTTGGGGTAGTTGATTTTGAGAATCCAAGTCAATCTTTATGGGAATGATTTCTGGACTTACATCCATTTTTTACTACTATGACGACCACTTGCAAAGTCATGTACTAAACCTATTCATAATTGGCGTAACATTAAATCGCTTTTATTCAATTTTAAGAAAACTCAAATTCACTTGACATGGCTGGCAGGAAATTGTAAAGCCCCTGGCATGGTGTGTTGTTGAATGATTTAGTATATATCTTCATAGACAAACAAGTTTTAGAATTCTCCTTGATTTATTTTCCACATAAATCAATCAAGGGATAAGTATTGGAAGATTTCCTTTAGCGTGGAAATATTTTTTTTCAATTCCTTTCCATGAGGTATTTTTTTTCTTTTAGTAGGTCCTGAAACAAACTAAACATAAAATAACAATTACTGATCAATTTAACGCGCGCTACTGATCATAGCATGTGGACAAAATTTTCTGTGTGATGAATAAAATCCACAATCAATTGATACTTGGGTCCTAGTTTCTCTTGACTTGACATGCAATTTTCAATCTAAACCCCTCTCTTGTTATGCCTCTCTAGTTTTTGTTGTAGAATTGCTTTGTCGATTCTACCAGGTTTCAGTAGGCTGTAAAGATATTTCTTCAGCACTTGCTTCTATTCCTTGTGCTCCCACTTAGCAGCTCCATTGACACCATCACTCCCGACCAACCCTTATGAGATGGTGAGCTTCTACTCTCCAAATGTACTCAGTTTGCTCTTGGCTTCTTCAAATTAAATAATTCTCGCACTCCGCTATGTCGGGAGTTTGGTACAAAACACCAACAAACCATTGCTCGGGTCTTCAATAGAGCAAAGTGTGGACCTAGAAATTTATAGAGTAGAAAAGGAACCTTGGATCCTTAAATTTGATGGTTCAAGCACAGAGAATTCAGTTGGTGCATAAATAGTGATTATTTCACTAAGGGGAGTAAAGACTACACTGTCTTTCAATCTAGCCGTCGAAAGCACCAACAGTCAGACTGAGTATGAAGCTTTGGTGATTAGTTTAGAGATCCTACTGGAGCTTGGTGCAAAAGAGGTTCGAATCATGAAAGATTCTCAATTGGTAGTTTGGCAATTAATAGGGGAGTATAAATGCAATAGTTTATTTGGCACCTTACTTCACTGCAGCCATTCAATTGTTAGATTCCTTTAATAATGTGGAATTTGAACATGTGCCTAGGGAATCAAATTAGGAGGCTGATGAACTTCCTTAAATAGCCTCTAGTGTAAAAATGGGTGAAGAATTGACCCATAAACTCATCGTGATAGAGAAGAAGAATCACCTTTCAATTTTGGAAAGGGGGATTAACCTAGACATCTTCAATAGTGACATGAACATTGCTGGAGATTGGAGAATTTTGTTATACTTGAAGGAGAACTATATAGAATTGGATGGGCTATTACTCAAGTGCCTATCTTTCCTAGACAGCATGGAAGTCATGAAGCAAGTTCATGAAAGGATGATTAGAAGATACTACCACTTCCGGGGCTGACCATTCTTAAAGATTGCATCACCTACTCTAAAGGTTGTGAACAATGCCAGAAGTATAAGAGCATACAGAGGATCTCTACCATTGAATTACATTCAATAGTAAAGCCATGGCCATTAAGAGAATGGGTGATGGACCAAATTGGGAAGATTTATCCAACATCATCAAAAGGACACAACTTCATCCTAGTTGCTACAAACTAGTTCACTAAGTAGGCAATAATAGGCGTGAATGCATGTATATAAAATAATACACCTATGTGCGCAAGTGCATGCATTGCCTCAAGTAATATAGTGATGAAAAGTAAGAGTATTGTCCTATGAGGATTAGGTTACTAAGTATCAAATTTTTCTTAGTCATGACTTTATTTGATAATAGATTTGATGGTAGAAGTAAGAAAACAACTAAAATACTAATATATCATGCAAATATATGAAATAAAATGGGAAAAGCCTAGGGTTTAGATTTCATTTGATTAATCCTTATGTATTATGGACCAATTTATTCACAATTAATATTCTAATCACCTATTAATGGTAAGCCTCACTATTGCACATGTGAATCTCTCTTGATGATCCACATTATACTCTTAGGACTTAAGTATTTTGCATCTCTACTCAACTAAATTCATAAGGGCACAATAACCTTGAGAGATCTAATCTACCACACAAGACCCATGAATATCTCTAAACTATGGTGAAATGTGATGTTCTACCCATGTCTAAAACCAATCCTCACTTCTCGTATCTGAATTGAATGACATCACATATCAATGGTATCTAATCATCGATATGAATTAAGAACAGGATAGAACAATTAATAGAAAAATGCCTCAAATATCAATTAGAATATAAACCCATGTTCAAATACATAAATCAAAATCAAAATCAAACTACATCTAAAACCCTAGAAGTGAAGAAATACAACCAAAGAAGAACCAAAAACTACAAAATAAACTTCTTCTTCTTCAATCTTCTTCCTCTAAGAGCCTTGCCCTAGGGTTAGGAACCCTAGGGGCTTATTCCTTTCTCCTCCTATTTTAGAGACTTCTTTTCCTTCTCTTAATACCCTAGATCCTCGTTTTTTTTGGCGTGCCTCCCTGTGAACGTGGGGTCGAAATGATAAAATAGTGTTGGGCCTAGGTCATGGTCACGACCATGAAATTTCTATGGTCACGACCATGAATGTTCTATGGTCTCTACCACACTGCATTATACAAAACATAGTGGCTGTTGAAGAAGGTTGTGGTCGCGACCATGAAGTGTTGTGGTCACGACCATGGATTTCTATGATTGTGGCCATTAATTGCGGATGCCATAACTTTCTCATCCGAACTCCAAATTTGGTGTTCTTTAGACCGTTGGAAAGATATTGAAGTTTAGAATCCAACCATTTAAATATTGATGCCATTTGAGGTCATATTTTAGCTGAAGAGGTCGAAATACAATAGTTTCTATTGCATGCTATAGCAGTGTTTGCTGATTTTCCACTTTTTCATGAGCTAATTCGATTCGCTTGTATGCCTTTTATGGTTGACCTAGTCATAAAGATGAACATTTAAAAAATTAGAACACTTATTTATGTCTAAAAACTACAAAATAACACACAAAACATAGGGATAAATGAGTACAAAGTATTCTTATTAGTAAGTGGAGGTGATACCATTGAAGAAAGCATAACAAAAAGAACGTGACTTTACCATCATGAGTTACCATTATTCATAGGTTTTCAATTCCCAAGTTTATTACTCCTGAACAAGGAACAATGTTAACTAGGGAAGAAATGAATTACTTTGCTGTGGATTATGGAATACAACTCATTAGGTCAACTACTTTCTATACTCAAGCCAATGGACAAACAAAGGCATCCAACAAAGTGTTGATAGGGATCCTAGAGAAAATATTAGAAGAGAATCCTATTGACTGTCACAAGATTTTAGCACGAGATATTTTGGCCCTACATGACTTCTAAAAGGAGTTCTATAAGGGTAAGTCCTTTTTCTCTAACTTATGGACAAGATGCAGTACTCCCTATGGAAATAGTGGTGGCTTCTCTAAGAGTTTCTAAGAAAAATAGCCTCACTCCTCAAGAGTACAGTGAGGCCATGATCATGGAACTAGAATCCATGGCATTAATAACAATGCAAGCTTTCAAACTGTATGTTATTCAGAAAAAAAAAAAGAAAGTAGTGTAGACCTATAACAATATAGTCAAGAGAAAGAGCTTTGAAGTAAGAGATCTTGTTTGGAAGATTATACTATCAATTGGTTCCAAATACAAAGAATTGGGAAAATGGTTTCCCAACTGGGAGGGACCTTTTAAGGTGCATTAAGTACTACTTGGAAATGCCTATTGGTTATCAAGCCTACAAGGAGAGCCACACAAGAGGTTCATCAATGGGAAACACCTTAAGAGGTATTTCCCTACCATGTGGGAAATTGTAGAAACTTCCCAAGAATCAGGTTGATCCCACAACCTTCTAAGGGGCAATGTTGGGGAAATGGTTCTATTCTATTTTTTGAATAAATAAGTAGGCTTTTTAGCCATTTTTTTCTCAAGCATTCAAATTTCTCCAATAGGGTACCTATTCAACATATATTCAATAGGCTTTTTAGCCACCGTTTCCTTAAGTATTCAAATTTTCTCCAATATTTGCACTCAGATATATAATATATTCTCAAATAAAATAAAGTAGGTCCAAAGACCACTTTAATACAAAAATATTACAGTACATAATTATTCCACAAGGATCAACACACATCGAAAGGTAGGCCTAGTACCACCTTAGTCCACTAATGTAATGTCATGGTTGTAGGTGTACGGTTGTTGGTGTTAAGTGAGTTTTCACAAACATCATTATTCTAAAAGCATCAACACACATCCAAAGGTAGGCCTAGTGCCACCTTGATCCACTAATACAATGTCATGGCTATAAGTGCGCCTATGCAGTGTTCAGTGAGTTTTCAACAAGAAGTCAAGTTCATCACAAGAATACAACCCAAATCTTCTCCTTCCACCAAGCAAAAATGATCGGCCAATGGCCACCTAGCAAGGGTTGTAAAGGGATCATAATAGCCTTAGGACAATCATTTTTCATCATAGGCCTGGAGGACAAAAACATAGTAAGATATAATGCAAAAGAAGAAATTGCAAAAACGAAGCTTTACAATTGAAAAATGTCAAACAAATAGCTACAAAATTCCCAAGTCAAAGAACTACAGGCTGTGATTTTTCATAAGAGTCAATGAATAGTCATATCATGGAGAAATCAAAGGAGCGTAGAAACTCCCAATAGCCAAGGTAGTGTTGCATGATGCGTCAATTCTCTATAATTATGAAGATAACCTTGCTGGGCCTCTTATGTAAGGAATCTTAAGGAATCGCCTAGTGGACCCGACGCTCTGCTGATTTTCGCTTCCTTATGCTCTTTATGGCTTCACCTCGCTCCAATTTCAAAGAGGATAGCTACCTTTCTTTCTCCACCTCCATTTCTTTAGTCAATACCCAGATATGCTCTTTGTGAGCATCATACTCAGTTCCTAACTCACTCAATCGATGGGTAGATTATTTCTTGGTAAGAAGAGCCCACTGAAAATCTATTTTCTTTGTTTTTAAGGCATCCAATTTGGAAGAAATTTCCATGTTTGTCTTCAGAGCATGCTCCAAAGAAGGGAAAATTGAAGAAGTTTGAGCTAAGGCCCCTGAGATATATACATTGGACTAGGGTACTTGGAAAGCTAATGCTAACACCATAAGAAAGCACAAAGCATCCTTCGGTCAGACAGGGAAAGTAGATCCAAGCCAAGAAAATGGCTCACACAGAGCAAGCAAAGAACTACATTTGAGTCACTAGGAGGTTGTACTGAGGAATGGG
Source organism: Tetrastigma voinierianum (assembly GCA_016808115.1). Classification (NCBI taxonomy): domain Eukaryota; kingdom Viridiplantae; phylum Streptophyta; class Magnoliopsida; order Vitales; family Vitaceae; genus Tetrastigma; species Tetrastigma voinierianum. The sequence goes on from JAEQBH010000407.1 coordinate 227,043, forward strand.
GCATAGAAGTGGTTTGGTCCAGAAAATTCAAATCCAAAGACATGTGTATCTCTGCCTCTACTTGAAAAGTTGACCTTGGTGAAGTTTGGAGAAATGGAAAATATAAGACATGAAAAGATGAAAAAAGAAAAAGAAAGAGAAAGATGAAGAACAAACTAGAGAAAGAGAGGGAGTGGGCTAAGGAGTAAGCTCTAGCCTTCTCCAACAACGTAGTCCTTTCATCCAAAGAGTCTTCTGCCATTTTTGTCTGAACTAGGTGCACTACTAATATCTCTCAAATCTTCCTCGCTTGAGGCCTCTTCTTCAAAGGTTGACTCTTACTCTGTGCTGTCAGAGGGATCTCCTATTTCTTCAACCTCAATGGGATCATCATCAACACACCGAGACCTCAAATGACGGACCACCCAAAGGTGAAGAACACCGTAGGTTGGAAGGAATTCTCACATTTTTAAGGAGCGGTTTTAGGGTTGATTACTAGGAGAAATGTTTTTATCCGACCATATCTTAAGTTTCTTTGTATGCCTACTAGGATGAGGTAGTTAATCTTGTAGAGAAAAAGTAGGAATCAAATAGCATGAAGTAAAACTATGAATACAAATACTGTAAAATAATTCTTTTACCTATAATGGGTGAGTAAAAGTTGAGGAGATCGACAAATATGACATTCTACCAAGAAAAGGAGGATTTATGCTATTGTCAAGGAAATAATTCTATAGAAGCAAGAATATTTATAATGATGTTTTTAACAAATCTAGTAGCAATTTCTAAATTTGATCGTTAGGAAGGCAAGTGAGGTAAAATGAGAATAAACTATTGAAAATCGAACTAGCGGAATCATAGATAAGGGAGATATGATTGTAGAATAGCCGAAGATGTAGATAATGAAGTGGAAAAAGCAAAGAAACCTCCTAATACAAGCACTTTACAAGAGATACTGGTAAAAGATAGGGAATTCTAAAATCATGTAGATATGGCTACTGCCGCCAGTCCGACTTAGGCTAAAATAGGTACAATACTAGGCTTAAAAAACAAACAGACCAATGTTTAATCTAGCAAACCCAAGAAAAATGACATAAGATCAACAAAGGGCGTGGTATGTAGAGAATGGAATGCATGTAGCCCTAAAGTACTGAAACAGTTAGAATCTCTATTTGAAAGCTTCCGGCATAAACAACCACATTGTACAAACCATAAGGCACCACCAGCTCTATGGAAAGGCTCATCAAATACGTACTTACTCATGGCTTGACAAACTAAGGCCACAGTAAAGTGCCTAAGGTGCATACGATCTACCTAGACTGGGCGTTCGCCAAGGGTAGATACTCCATGGTTGGTTTTCCAAATGTGGGGAGAAATACATATTTTTATAAGAGAACCCACAAGAACTCAACTGATTAGTGCCTAAATAGTGCTATTTTGAGCCCTATTCGAGATAGGTTTTGAGTGCTTTTTGCGCACTAATCGTATCAATTAAGCCAATTGAGGTGTTCAGGTCTACTTAGTATCACTTATGTCATTTCGAGGTTATTTTTGTTATTTTATGTGTTTTTGCATACCTTGGGAGTTCAATATCTAGATATGTGTCGAACCATGAAGATTGAACTCAGCTTATCGCCCATCAAACATATCAAAATTCAAATTATGAATGGGATGGCAAGGATGAAAAAGGATGCAGCGGGAGGTGCAAGTGAAAGAAGAATGTGCAACCCAAAGAAATTTTCGCTATGATTGCAAAAATTTTCGCTGATTTAAAATTCTCGCACCCATAGTGAAAATGCTAATCCTGGGCTGGCTGCTGAGAAATTTCCGCTAGTTAGCGAAATTCTCGCTATATAGCGAACTACTATGCCTAGCTTAAATTCTTCATTTTCGCTATCTCTCAAATTTTTCGCTAAAGTTAGCGAAGCTCTTATAGCTAGCTTAAATTAATTGCATAATTTAAAATTCCCATTTTTGCTATCTCGTAATTTCGTTTAGGTTGTTTAAATTTCTATAGTTAGCTTAAATTTTCGCTACCTAATAAATTTTCCCCGCATAAATAAATTCCCGCCTCGTTAAATTTGTGTAATTAATGCCAAACGACCCCGTTTTGGTTTATTACTTCCTTGTCCCTTGTATTAGCCAATATTTTAGGTTTTCTTGTAGTTTCACACATTGGGTGGCCTATATAAGCCCCCATCATTTTTGTAACCCTAAGCAATCTTTAAGCAATCTTTTGGCAACTTTTCATTTATGTAAATATCTCCGCAGTTTTCATTAGGTTTTACTTTTCTCTCTCTTTCTCTCTCCTCTTTCTTTCATTTTTCTAGGTCGCAAACACCCCCTCTTGAGGATGACAACTCAAGAGATGCTTACAAGCCTCATAGCTTTCAAGAGGAAGGTAACTAGCTTGGTTTCAAGGGGGCCAAGTAGCGTTGTCCTCATGTTTTAAAGCCAGCTGTGTACTCGTATTTATGGCTCCCCAAATTTTTCAAATTAGGTTGAATATCATTTAATGTCATTACTTTGGCCAATACTTACCATGCTTAGTAAGTACAAAGGCATACTTATTGTTAGATGCACCGTTATTCTTGCATGGCCTTTACGGTTTCACCGAAACGAGGTCAGAAAGTGCTGTGTGTTTCTGGAACTTAAAGGGACCGTGGAATGCATGTTACCTCGTGTAGACTCAAATAGGAGTGTTTCTAGGTTAGGTTTTCTAGTTAAACAAAGATCCCATATGGCTTGGACTATAGGTTGCTTGCCATGATGCGAGGATAAAACCCGAGGACACTGTTAATTCCCCATGTTGTCAAGCTAGTACTCCAAACCTTCAAAGTTACCTTTTCACACTTCACTTTCGCTTATAATTAATCAAGATTCAAACAACTTCCACCGTTTTGAAAACAAATCCAAAATCCAAAATTAAAGCCTCACCATTTTCAACACGATGCGAGTCATTCATAGGATGAAAACCCATCCCCGCGTGTTCGACTTATACCACTCCGTATCGGGCAGTAGCTTCGACTACGGCAAAGAGGAGGAACTTAGGGGATATAAATTTTGTTGATTCCGCCACCCTACCGGCGGGTACTCAGATCAAATGGCGCCGCTGTCGGATGGTGCCAAACCACGCTTGATAAGTTGAAGTGTACTTGTGGATCAACATCACAAGTGGAAGGTGACCTTTTAATCCTTTTTTATCCTGCTGCTTTCAGAATCGCAAGTGTTCATCAATCCTGCAGAATCGCATCAAGCTTTTAGAGCTTTTTTTTTACAATGGGCTACTAGCTAACAATAACCCTTTTTGCAAGTTTGTTTGTGCTATTTCTTGTGTCTCAATTGTGTAACAGGTGTTTATGCACCACTGGGAAAGAGAGACATCAGGTAGACTACAGAGAATCAGTACACTAGTTGAACAAAGTTGTGAAATCGAGCAGCCAATGTATCAAATGGATCCCCTACCCGAGGAAATGCCAGAGTCGCCAGTACCCTAGTGAATCCAACAAATTTTTATAGTCGATGAGGGACCATATACACCCTCCCAGAGTTAGTGCTCCTTCCTGCATCATACCTCCTGCTGAAGATGTGGCAGTGAGGCCCTATTTGGTACCCCTACTCCCCACATATCATGGTATGGAGAATGAAAACCCATACACACATATAAGGGATTTTGAGGAAGTTTGCACAACCTTTAAGGAAGGTATGATGGACATGGATTTGCTTAAGCTGAAAGCATTTCCATTAACCCTAAAGGACAAGGCCAAGATTTGGCTTAACTCACCAGTGCCTAGAACCATAAGAAATCAGCCGTAGCTACGCGTAGCTTTTAAAAAATTCTTCGCTCATAAGACCAACACCAAGAGACAAATTACACCTTTGCAGCTCAAGAGCAGGAGAGGTTTTACCAAAGGTCGGGATAGATTCATGGAGACCACGTTGCATGCCCCTCATCACGGGTTTGATACCCGGATGTTAGTGAACCACTTTTATGGTGGTATGTCTCCCCGCCATGAAACAATTGAGCAGGGAAACCATGTGGGGGAGATTTTCTCGAGCAAAGCATCCCGATGAAGCCATGGATTTTTTAAACTATGGCTGAAACTTCTAAGGGTTGGGACGAACCAAACCCGAGAGAAATGGAAAAAATGAGGCCCTCAGCCAACCCTAGGGGAGGAATTTATACACTGTTAGAGGACATGGAGATGAAAGCTAGAATTTCAACCTTAGCTAGGAAGGTGGAGGAGCTTCGCGCAAACGGTTCCACGGGCGTGCAAAGTGGATCGAAAATCCTCGCATTGCCAATCCATGTACCAATTCCTGCCACGCCCACCCCGGGCGACGTGATCCTATGGCCCCTTCAAGGATTTGATGTCGAATGTGCAAATGCCGTAGGTCAATATGTTTCCACAACCCAATACCCCATATGGTAATACCTACAATTCCACCGAGGAATCACTCCCAACCTCTCCCGGAAACCTAATCTCCCGCCTATACTGTGTGCCAAACTACGCTTGGTTCCACCTCCATCCTCATCTCCCATGAATGCTTCATTTTAAATTTGAGTAAGGTGGTGGGTAATTTTGTGGAAGAACAAAAGGGATCAATGTGCAACTAGCACAAAGGATTGATACTGTAGAGAGCACACTGAACAAGTGAATAGATGGGCTTGAGAGCAATCTTAATCAGAAAATAGACAACTTGCAGTATTCAATCACAAAGATCAACAAAATTCTGGAGGTACAGGAGAGAGGAAGGTTCCCTTCCCAAACATTGCCAAATCCAAAAGGAGTGCATGAGGTAGGGTCATCCAGCAATTCAGGAATGGATGAGGTAAAGGCTATAATCACCCTTAGGAGTGGAAAAGAGGTTGATCAACCAATGCCAAAACTGCTGGGAAATCAGAAAGAAGCAGAAATGGGGCCATAACACATTTTTCCTCGAAAGAGGACTCAATGAAACATAGCATGCCACCCATTTCCACAAGCACTTAGAAGAAGAAGGCAACTCAAAGAAGGTGTGCATCCCAGAAGTCCTAAGGCAAGGGAAGGTTAACATACCTCTTTCGGGACATCACAACAAGTCCCTACTTATGCAAAGTTTTCAAGGATCTTTTACAATAAAAAGGGATCAGCATTGAGAAGAAGGCATTTCTAACCGAACAAGTCGCGCCATAATCCAAAGCAAGAACCTGGCCAAATACAAGGATCCCGGATCTCCCACAATTTCAAGCATTGCAGTGGGAATCAGATGCACAACCTCCTCGAGACCCAGATACGGTGAATCTACCCGCCATACTCCGTGTATGCAGCTAGGCTCTGGGTGAACTTACCTACCAATATCACACTATCATCGGGCCGATAGATCTAGCGATCCCTAAGGGGATATTGAGGATGTCTTGGTGAAAATAGACAAATTTACTAACAAGACTTTGTAGCGCCACACCGAGCCAATTGCAAATGAACCCAATCATGTGCCAATCATCCTGAAGACCATTCTTCGCCACACCCAATGCAACTATCAATTGCCGTATCGGAGTAATGCAAACTTGAAGTTTGGCAACATGACCTTGAACTGAACATATTCCACTTGAACCACAAGCACAAGATGGAAGAAACTGAAAATCAAGTGCCTGGTGAAACATGCTCAGTTGGTCAGAGTGCAGGAAGCTGAGTGTCCAGGAATTGCAGGAAATGGCCAACCAAGGTGATGCGTGAGGTTCGGGAATTACCATCGTAAGATTATTGTGCGGCAATTGCTCGCTAAATTCAACGCGATGGCAAATCAACCATGGGAATTCGACCCCCAAAGCAAATTTCGCATGGCATTCACTCGGCAAGGCTTATGGCAGATCCTCCTCCTCGACCCTCCTTGAGCAATTCAAAATTGAGCCGACGGTGTTCTCACAAACCAAATCAAGTGTTCTCAATAATTTTTTCAGGTTAAATCGGGTCAATTTTAATAGTTTCTATTTTTAGTAACTTTCTATTTTTGGACACTTTCCTATTTAGCGCTTTTCCCTCTGAGCAATTTAGTTTTACTATTATATATTTTATTTTTTCTTAGAATAGGCTACAATTATTAGATATTTATATAATATTTTTAATTTTTATTTTTTTAATATTTTAATATTGAAAATCCACCTGGTAGTGAACTGTGTTTTTGTCGACCTCGCTATTATAGCGACCGGGCAAACCACCATCACATTCCTAAGTGGGCTTGCAAAAAGAAAGGAGTGGAGGGGCTAAATCTCATATTATTCCCCCTCCCCCGAGCTCATCCTCGCCTGCCTCTCGGTTTCGCGCCCGTGCGCCACCGAAAGCCCCGCCCCCGCACACCGAGCCTGGGGCCCACTGCGCTCATACCGCTACACTGCTTCAAGCCTCCACCGCCTGGATCAGAGTCTTCAGGTTCTGGCTCGCTTGCCTTGCTCGCACAGCCAGATTCCATCCGCTACCGAGCTCCTGGGCCATTTTTTTTTCCTAACTAGATACCTTTATAGGCTGACTGCATCATCAAGATCACAATCGCTTGTTATTGCTATGGCAGATATCTGGCTTGACAGATCGCCATTGAGCATTTACTTATCGACGCATTCGCGCCCTGATCGAGCTGTTGTTCAAAGCTATATCGTAGATCTACTGCTGGTGAGTGGATTTTTAGAACTCAGATATTCTGACAGACTCAGCACTCCACTGTCTCCATCAGAACTCCCATCCACAAACAGGTCTGCACAGAGGTGGTCCCCACCCGGTTAGATCTGCAAGACTTAGAGCGAGAGGAGCAGTTCCCGCCGGCCCTGGCCCACCTCGCATCAGCCTCCAAATTCCCGAGGCGCCTCCGAGGAGCCCCTCAGGGGTCTGTGGAGGTACTGTGACGCGATCGGACCCCGGCCCTTCACCGCTGGGTTACAATACAGATTCAGGGAGGGTCTCGACCCTCCGCTGGCCCATACTGTTCCAGAGTCATCTCATCCCGCACTCCCCGGCCGTCTCAACATCAGCAGCCTCGGAGGCGACCTCTTCGCCTTCGCTATCACCACCTCCGTGATCGAGGCCGCTATTTGCTCCGGGGCACCCTATACGGGAACGTCGCGCTCACTCCGAGACCTACGGGGAGTCATTCTAACATGTCCCGCCATGGCCGATCGCGTATTCGTGGATTCGATGCGACTGATCGAGCACTACTCCCTTCTAACATTCATGAGGCCGAGGCAGTATTATTACCCCCGGTGGTTCGGTGGGCCTCTACCATTCGATGACATCCCTGAGTGCCCCAGTCCGCCCGAGCTCCGGCTTCACTATCGACGATCGCCTGGGAGTGCTTTAGCAAATGGACATTTCGTTAGCCAAGTAGCCTACGTGATACCAGCAGCCACCCAGGGTTACGAGGATCGGTCTCACCCGACATCGAGATGGTCCACTTTGCTCGAGACACCACCGACCCATATTATTCCTATACCCTCGCCTCGGGGATGTTCTCGGTCGATCAATTGCTCTCAAAGACTAGCCTTCTTCCCGTCGCAAAGACTACTTTTATTGTAGGGGGCCATCCCGAGGCTTCAGGACGGACCGTAGGGATTCTCGGGTTTAGTCCCTCTGAGCTGGTGATGACCTCCCTATTACATTTCCCGAGGAGTATGTCCATCGTAGCGGTGGCCCGTCTCGAAATGAGTCTTCCACTGCTGATGCCGAGACTATTATGCCAGGTCCTGGAGCACTTGGGCTTTCCAGAGGAGCCCCGGATAGAGCGGAGGATTCGATGCCCTCAGGTCCTGTCGATGGAGAGAGCGATGGTCATGCCTATATCTTTTCTCCTCCAAAGAAGCAGGACTGTGGAGGAGGTACCTACCAGAGGCAAGAGGACTCCCATAGGACATAAAGCAGGGAGCCCCCGAGCCTGCAGGTGGAGAGGAGTCCAGCCCATATGTCCTCCATCTCCTCCTCCACATGTTACTTCCGCAGCCTCAGCTCATACTCCAGGCCCATCATTTACATCACAACATTCACCGGAATACGTTCATGCCACGCGAGATGTGAGGTGGCGATGCTATATGTTCATTGCGCCTACTCAAAGACAGACCGTGAGGTCGGGATCGAGCTAAGGCCACTCTAGAGGATCAAGCCGTCTCCATGCTCCATCGCATCATGACTACCTAGGGGGTCTTCCACGCGTTCCTCGCTCGTAGGACGCGCCCACCGGCCGCAAGAGTTCTTTCGATGTGTCGGGTAGCGCTGAAGAATGTGCAGCAGATCTTACCCACCACTACAGAGCGGTGTGGTTAGGTTTCTTTTTATGTTTTCAGATAGTTACCACTTATCAACTCGCCTACTAATTTGTGTAAGATCTATATTAGCCGTAGTAGGCAAAGTGGTATATTTTGTATGTTTACTTTGTTATGCATGTACTAGCCATTTTGGCTATATCAAAAGCTATACACTGTTATATATATATAGTCACTTCACTTGCAAAATCTTTGCGGTCCCCATTTTTTGTAATCGTTTGTCTTCTTCAATCGAACAATTGAATTGTTTTAATCACAATTGAATCGGGCTTCTTTAATTGGAAAATTGAAACCCTGTTTGTCACCTTAATGTTAGAGCAACTCCATGCATGATTCAGTTTTTGGTCATTTAAGATTCTAGCGTATTCAACTTGAATATTTCCCCCTTTAGCTAATTCACACACTGCACATCAGATTGTACCAATAGGCTGTCAAATTATTTGCCTCCTTTCACTTTGCATAGCCGGCCTTAGGCATGTTGGCAACCCATAATAGGTTTATGTTAATTCACATTTGAAGACCAATAGTCTTCCAAAAATGAAAAGAAAAGAAAAAGAAAAAGAAGTTAGTGCGTAAAAGAAAATAAAGTCGTGGAAGCTTTGTCTTGTTCGAACACTCCATCCAGGGGTATACGGCTTAAAGCCTTTGGTAGCCCGATGCCCTAAGCCTTAATTGGTCAGGGAGTCATCAATCTAGTGTTCGCTTACACGGGTGGATGGGTAGAGTTTAGCCGCTTTGGTGGTGCTTTCACTGTTTGCCCGAGTCCCGGTAGTTTTCCGTAGAAGCCTGCGGGTCAAGTGATCCTTTCGCTTCGACGCCCTTAAACCTTAATTGGTCGAGTCTGCGGACCCGCTACACCCGACTTTGGTGAAATCGAAGTTTTGAGCATTGCACCTCTACAATGTAGCTGAATAAAGAAAAAGAAGAGTGTAGCTTCCCTATCTAGGTTGTTCAAACACTGCGGCCATGCCAAAAGAAGCGTCAGAGGCAATGATTTCAGACCTTATCGCTCAATTCAAGTTATATTAAGAACCATTAGAATTTGGTGGAAATTCAGTTTGAGACCCATGGATCCGATGTTGACCTAAAACTTTTTCTTATATGGTTTCTGTTCTCTCATGCTGGTTTTCAAACTTGGTATCAATTCTTCATTTTAAAGGTAATGCTTATTTGTATATACACCTGAATCCATACACTTTTTGAGAAAATCACCGCATGCATGCCTTATTATTTTTGCATTGCTATGGTGGACTAGCAACGTGTCGGGTCAGGGGTGTGATTAGTGCCCAAATAGTGCTATTTTTGAGCCCTAATTCGTGATAGGTTTTGAGTGCTTTTTGCGCACTAATCGTATCAATTAAGCCAATTGAGATGTTCAGGTCTACTTAGTATCACTTATGCCGTTTCGAGGTTATTTTTGTTTATTTTGGTAGTTTTTGCATACCTTGGGAGTTCAATATCGAGATATGCGCCGAACTATGAAGATTGAACTCTTAGCTTATCACCATCAAACACATATCAAATTCAATGAAGGAATGATGGCAAAGGTGATGAAAAAAGGATGCAAAGTGGAGGTAGTTATCAAGAACAAACCCAGAAATTTCGCTTACATTGCAAAAATTTCGCTTGATTGCGAAGCCGTGGGATTGCGAAAATTTCGCAGCCCATAGCTTAAAAATTCGCAATCCCAGTTTAAATTGAGAATCTCTCGCTATATAGCGAAAATCAATGCTTAGCAAAAAATTCTTCATTTTCGCTTCAAATTTTTTCGCTAGCAATGAATTCGCTTAGCTAGCGAAATTCACCGTGCATAGCGAAATTCTATTTTCGCTATTTCGTGGGTAATTTCGCTTAGCCAGCGAATTCTCGCTACCTAGCAAATTCTCTCCCCGCATAGCTAAATTCTCCGCCTCGTGTGTAATTAATGCCAAACGACCCCCGTTTGGCTATTACTCCTGTCCTCAGATAGCCAATATTTTAGGTTTTCAGAGTTTCACATCATGGCCTATATAAGCCCCCCATCATTTTTGTAACCCTAAGCAATCTTTAAGCAATCTTTGGGCAACTTTTCATTTATTTAAATATCTCCCGCAGCCTTTCTTCGCTTTTAGGTTTTGCTTTTCTCTTTTCTCTCTCCTCTTTCTTTCATTTTTCTAGGTCGCTAAACACCCCCTCTGAGGATGACAACTCAAGAGATGTCGCTGCTTCTCATAGCTTTGAAGAAAGGAAGGTAACTAGCTTGGTTTTGGGGCAAAGCTTGCAGGTTGTCTCGTGTTTTAAAAGCTACAGTACGATTTATGGCTCCCAAATTTTTCAAATTAGGGTTGAATATCATTTAATGTCATTACTGGGCCAATACTTACCATGCTTTGTGGTACAAGTGCATACTTATTGTTAGATGCATCAAGTATTCTTTAGATGGCCTTACGAGCCACTCAAAAGAGGCTGCTGAGTGCTAGGGTTTTGAACTTCTAAAGGGACCGTGAATTAATGTTACCTGTGTAGACTCAAATAGGAGTGTTTCTAGGTTAGGTTTTCTAGTTAAAACAAAGATCCTGCTATGGTTGACTATAGGTTGCTTCACTATGATGCGAGGATAAACCCGAGGACACTTGTGTTACCCCCATGTTGTCAAGCTAGTGACCTAAACCTTCAAAGTTACCTTTTCACACTTCACTTTCAGTTTTTACAATTAATCAGCATCCAAACAACTTCCACTGTTTTGAAACAAATCCAAAAATCCAAATTAAAAGCCTCACCATTTTCTAACACTCAGATAGTCATTCATGGTGGATTAAAACCCATCCCCGTGTTCGACCTAGACCACCGTATCGCAAAGAGTTTTCTGACTACGGCAAGAGGGAGGAACTTAGGATATAAATTTTGTTGATTCCGCTCACCCTACTGTGGCACGAATCATCAACACGCTCAACAGTAGATGGAATCCAAGTGACATCATGCCCTTTCTGGATAGTGGCGTAGTATGAAGTCTAGGTAGAAGAGGAAAGCAAAATAGATGGAAGGAATGATTTTTGAATATCAAGCAGACATAGAACATCAACACCTTGAATGGGCAATCTAATGAGAATGGTAACATCCTCAAAGCTGGCGAAATAAGGCTAAAGGGGAGTAAGAAAAATTTAATACTCAGACCAAAAATTTCAATACCATAGTCATCAATTCCACATCAAGAGGGGTGTTATAGATTAATAAACTGCTAAATCCCCAAAGATTCCTAATGTCCTCTAAAATGAGGGGCAACCTAGCAACCCATGCAACCCATCCATCCAACTCCCTTAGTCATGACTTAGTCGGGTTCATCATAGGCCTTAATTTCTTCCTAAGAAGTAGTTTGGTTGTTGATCTCAATGGAAAAGGGAAATTGGCGGAGAGAAGACACTTCTCCAAGGAATGCAAATTCTGACCTAAGCAAGGGGAGAGGAGACATGGTACTACAAAGTAAAGGTTATATTAGAGCTAGTACAGGTCAAGAAAAGATGAGCACAAGAAAAGGTTATATATAAGCTTTATCTCCAAAATACAACCAAAACCCTAGACTACGAATTTAAAACATAATAAAGGTACATCACAAATCTAGGATAAAACATGAGAAAAGAGAAAAAAGAAGCTCTAGTGGGTAAAATAATGGTGAGTCTTCAATCTTCTTATCTAAATCTTGAGTTCTTCTCCCAAGCTTAAAGAACAACTACCAAGACTCCTCTCTGGTCCTAAAGTGCGGCTGCAATGGTTCAAGAACAAGAGGGGAGAAACCCTAAGGAAGGTATTCTCCCTCCAAGTCGGAACCTCCAGACCAGTCAAACCGAACCTCGAACTCTCTAAGTGCGAACCCTTGAACCCCAAACTCCCCACTGCGTCATTATCTACTCTCCTTTTATAAGCTTCCTTAAATTAGGTAAAAAAAAGGGTTATTTCCACTATTGGTCCTCAACCTTCGTCGCAACAAACTAGTGAGTCTCTTGATCATATTTCGTTGCTTATTCACGACGAACTTGTGGCCAGAACCTTTTCAATCATTACGTTCATCGCGACGAACAATCTCTTTGTCATGGTAAAGGTGATTCTCATCGTGAAGAACCAGTGGAGCTGCTTCATGCTATATGGGGAATTTGCTGATTTTTCCTCATTTTCACTCATTTTCGCTCATTTTCTCGCAATTCCACCAAATGGTTAACATAATCATAAGACGAACATTTAGAGCATTAGGACGCTTATTTAACATAAAAATACTAATAATCTAAGTAAAACATAGGAATAAAATGAGTATTTAAGTTACTCGATCGGTCATGGGATCAACACAAGAAACTCTTGAGGAAAATGAATTAAAGGGAAATTTACAATTATGTTACATGAAAAAATTTATAAATCTTAGATTGCAAAGCTGACAAACATTTAAGAATAGTGGAGACAAGGAAAAAGTCTATCTAGTAGGAGCTTAGAGAGTTACCTTTAAGTAATTTTTGTTGGTAGATAAATTGAAATTCTTTGGTAGTATAAATGCTACAGTATGCTAAAGAAAAATTCAAATTCAACTAGATTAAAGGTCACTCAACCTTTATCGAAAGAATTTTCAAAAGGGTTATCAAAAATCATTGTTGAATATTTAAATCTACAACTAAGAGAGATTTCAAAACACCTAAAAGACATCAGAAAATTTTTTTTCAAGAGAGCATTCAAGATTAATTTCAAAATCTGCACTCAACAAAATTTTTGAAATAGCTGAATGGCATCAAATAACTTTTTAGAGAGTGCATTCAAGATTATTTTCGAAATCTACACTCAAGAAAATTTTTGAAATAGTTGAATGCCATCAGAAGAATTTTTTTGAGAGTTTATTCAAGAATATTTTTCAAAAATCTCTACTTAGGAAAAATTTAAATGACATCAAAGTTTCACTTTGAATCAATGAAAGTTTGTAAATTCCACAAAAAATATTCTACTTCAAGAAGAAATTTTCATTGTCCAGAAAATCATGAAAAGTTGTGATATTTTCACTAATGGGAGTACATACTAGTAGCTATGCGAGGGTAAAGAGGCTATAATAGACTTGAAGTATGAGCAATAGCGGCCGACGATGAAGAGAAGCAACGATTGATGATCCTTGGAGCACGATCTTAGGCGTCAATGGTGACGAGAGCACAATCTCTAACAGTAATGTCATGATCGTTGACAACTAAAGCAGCGGCAGGGCCTGATGACTAGAAGTAGTGGCGATCAACGGTCATGGGAACATGAGTAGCAACGATTGACGATCCTTAAAGCGTGATCTTTGGCATTAACGGTAGTAGAGCGATCTTTGGTAGTGCCAGCATGGATGGAGAAGGAAGAATATGAAGAAGGAAGGGTAAAACATTTTCATTTTTTCCAAAACAAAAGGGTTGGTTTTGGACAGAGAAAATAGATTTTCTATTGGAAATAAAGAGAAATACGTAACTTCGGGACGCGAGTAAGAAGAAGGGATGAATTTCTTGTTACCGTGCAGTAGCTTTTAGTGGAGGTAGAATGAAGGTTAGAGGTTTGAACTCGAAGGTGGCGGGAATTTTCTCTTAAGGAATCAACACTTTCTTTCTTATTCGATCCAACATGGCTGCTCGCCGTTGGAACTTCGAATCACGGTCGAGAATCGACTTCGGGGTCTTGATGAATATTAAATATACTCATTTTCTCCTTATGTTTTTGTGTTATTTTATTAGTTTTTAGATATAAATAAGTGTTCTAATGTTCTAAATGCTTATCTTTTTGTTTAGGTTATCCCTTAGGAGAAATGGAAGAAAACGAGATAAGAACTAAGAAATTTGGACAAGGAATGAAAAAGTTATGCGGCAGCTTATGGTCGCAAATCATTGTCATTTTATGGTCACTTTAATTACTAACAATTTATGGTCGCGACCATAGCTAACGTTGAGACATGAGGTTCTCATGTCGTGACATGGCAGATGATATGTGTGGATCTTATTATCATTTATAGAGTGTTTTGCATGTATTTTTTCAATCTAAATGCTAGATTCACACCTATATTCCTAAAGATTATACTAATACCCCATTTGCTTATATTTTATAAGATTAAAAGGAAAATCAAGCAAGGAAAGGGAAAAAAGCTAAGAAGGAAAAACCTATTGTTTGAAGAACTGGTTCGCCGAGGTGAGGAGGTTCGCCAAGTCGAAGAGAAGGCTTCATTGCAGCGAAGCGTAAGTAAGCAAGCAAACGAAGAACCCTCGGGTTTGCCTAGGCGAAGATACTCTTCATTGAGGAGAAGCTTGCCTTCGCCAAGGCAAAAGCGCTGACGCACAAAAGACAAGAGATCTGGCTTTGCCGCTAAGGTGAAGCGTGACTCACGAGACGGCGAGGTTCACCCAGATGAAGACACCTACCATTCACTAAGGCGAACGACTCTTTGCTCTGTAAAGAATGTCGGGCTGGAGCAGAAAACACGCATTTTTAGCCCATATTTAGGGCCCATTTTCCATTTTCTATAAACATATGTATTTGGCTACATTATTAAGCTGCTCGGCTTTAGAGAGGGAGCACTCTTAGGTTTCTCCTCCTTCTTCTTGAACCATTTAAGGTTCATGGATTTTGTTTATTTCTTCTTCGATTCGAGTTGATATTGAAGATCTAGCTTATTAAAGGAGCTCTTGCAATGGTGGTGTATAGTTGAGACATTTTCATCTCTCATTTTTTGTATCTCAAATTCTACTTATTTAAATCTTTCAATATTATATTTATCTTAAAAATGATTTTGTTAGATTACTTTAATCAAGAATGAGTAGCTAAACATCCTCTAAGGTTGATTGTGGAGTTGATATTTGGTTTATATATATTTTATGATGGTTTTGTGAATTCAAGGCATTTTGTGGATGTTAGTTGGTGTAGTTCTTAAGATTATTATGGTTTTACCTCAATTAATTCATATTGAGAGTTGGGTCTTCACTCCCCGTACTAGGGCATCCTTGGTGACTGATGATTCTAAAACTCATCTATTTTTCATGAATAATTAAGGCTTAGAAGTTCAATTTAATGCAAAATTATGGTGTCTTTACCCAAATTGATGTTTTGTAGGAAAATAAAGAAAAGAAGTACAAACTAGAAAGAGAATCAGCAAAAATAGTTAAGGTAGAAAATGCAGGTTGTCATGACAATATTCCAGCATTGTCACTTCAATAGTTCAAGGAAACTCGCAAAAGTATGTCGCGACACTCAAAAACTATGTCGTAACAAACAATAAGAAGAATGCCTAAGAGAATAGTTGAAAGAATGTCGTGACTTTCCTCAGCTTTGTCACAACGTAATTTGTGAAGAAGGCAGAAAGAGTTTGTCACGACAATCTACAAATCTATCGTGACATAGTTAAAGTAGAAGATAGTGAAGAATGTCGCGACGCTGAGCAATTTCTGCGGCACAAAGAATAAGGAAAATGGCAGAAAAACACTGTTGCAACAATGAAAATATGTCACAATAGAAGATAAGCATGAATCATGAAGAAACACTTGACTTATGTCGCGACATACAAATTCTTTGTCGTGACACAACTAAGGGAAAAATTAAAAAGAACTATGTCGCGACACTCAAAAACTATGTCGCGACAAATGATGAGAGGAATTACTGAAGACACACTGGAAGAATGTCGTGACACAGAAATCACTATCTCGACAAAATGAAAGGCAGAAGAAAGAAAGATTGTCGCGACATAACAAAACTTTGTCATGATAAATATTAAGTGGAGTCAGCTGAACTTTGTCGTGATAATCTACAAATTTGTCGTGACAATCATTACTAAGAATCCTTGAGAAGGCAGAAAAGCTTTGTCGTGACAATGAATAATTTGTCGCGACAATCATCAAAGAAGAATGTCAAGCCACATTGTCGCGATAGGCTAACAACAAAGACTGAAGACCTAAAAGTTGTGCATATGTCGTGACGTTTCAAAACTATGTCGCGACAAATATACTTGGAAAACATATCAGCAATTGTCGTGACAAAGCAACGACAGAGCAGTTAACTTCAATGTCACAAGATAGACTAACTTTGTCGCGATAAAGACATCAATTAGGCTCGCATTGAAACTAGCCAACTTCAAATTTCTAGAATTCCAGCCCAACATTTATGGTAGTCTATAAATACTAAGAGTTGTGTGGGCAACAAAAACATCATCGGGATCGAGCCTTTAGCTAACTCAGCTTTTTGGGAACCTCAAGTCTCTTATATATATTTTTTCTTTATTTTTATGTCTTTCTAGATTAAATTTTCTTTCTTTAGAATTATGCAGTAAATTTGAGTTGATTTTTCGAGTTGACTGACAGATATCAATCTTTATTTATGTCCTAACTCGAGTGAAAATCGAAATTTTTCTAGAATTCATTTTTATTCAATTTTGATTACAGTTTCAATGAATTCCAGCCGATCAACTAGTCATCGGCTTATCGCGATTCAAGAATTGGGTTGATAAGCTCCATGTGGGAATAATCAGCGTTTAATTATTTGTTTGTAGTATTTTAATGAATGTTATGGATTTGAGTGTTGGATTGATCTAATTGGTACTGTTCTTGTAATGAGAAGTTCTATATATCAATGCTCTATATGAAGTAAGAGTTGTATCTGTGCTCTGATTTCCATGACCCCTCTGAGTGGCATAGAGATGGACTACCTAAGAGCAAAGAGAGCAGCTGACTGGGTAAATCGTGACGATATTTCAGGGGAACTAATGTACTCTAAGTATTACTCTGGTGCATCACAGACGATGTTCTAACCTCCGACTTCAAGGTTCCCTTCTAGGTGACAACAAAAGTGTGTTCCCGAGGAATAAGAACCATTGTTTGATGTATTTGTTTAATCCTTTGAGGTTTCATCTCAATTCAGTAGAATAATCTTGATAATGTGTTAGCTAAGATTCTAATCAAGGAGAAAGATAATTTCATTTGAATTGATGGTTGAGTACTAATTGCATTGGAAAAGGCTTGTGTTACCATGTCATGGGGGCAGGCAGTTTTCAGTCCTAAGAAATGGATGTGAAGTACTGGTTTAGGAAAAACAACTAATTCTTAAATTGGATCAAATCTTAAAAGTAGTTATTACCCATTGACATGGTTTAGGAATATGGTAAGCTAAATAATGTAATGTGTCATGAGGCATTCCAATGCTACACTATTATGCTCTTAGACAATTCCAGATTCTTGTCCTGGTCAGAATGTATTTGGGAACTGGCAAATTGATAGTTAGAATACTAATCCATTTCCAGTGTTATGTCTATTCAGTGAAATCTCTTATTCAACTAGACTAGATTTATGTTAACAAAAATTCTTTCATTCAATTTGTTTTAGAAAAGTTCAAACTTTTAGTTAAAGGTTCAAATAATGATTGGTTCCTTGAAAGTAGTAAAGTAGTTGATCTTTAGATTATCTCATCAAATCCTTGTGGGAATCATATCTGGACTTAAAAATCCACTTTATTACTTGTATGATTTATGTACTTGCAGTGATTTACACCAAAAAGAGCTTTAATTACATATTACTATATACAATAGCAGAAAACAAATTTCGTAATAGTATTCCATATAACTTGATCAACATCATGGTCTTAAGTAATCATTCAAACAAAATTTTCACGTCGTTGTCGATGACTGAAATAAGTCTCTGGTAGCTATGTTGGAAACTTGGGTGATTATAGATTTTGGTCTTAAGAAATCAGTAAAACAAGTTTTTGGTGCCGTGGTCGGGGACTGAAATAAGTCTTTGGTAGTTGTGTTGGAAACTTGGGTGATTACAAATTTTGGTCTTAAGATAGTCAAACAAATTTTTGGCACCATTGTCGGGGACTGAATTTGTCTTTGGTAGCTATGTTAGAAACTTGGTTTTATATTGTGGTCAATCAAGTTTTTTGACGCTTGGATTATGCCCTAAAATCTGGTCCCGAGTCTCTTAAAGTATGAATTATTAATTGAAATACTAATTAACCTAATCAAAGAAGTCTAGGAAATTAGGAATGCCTAGTACTAGATGGGATTTTCATTAGGAGTAGCACCATCTCAGCATTATGTGGGAATCGTATGGACCGAGAGGTGATCGATCCGAGCATAATTCGGGTAGTCCTATTGTATGGACTGAGAGGTGACTAATAAGATTCCCAAGGAAAGGACTGCCTAATAAAAGTACCATGCTTCATGACCTAGATGGACCGAAAGGAGAATAGGGAGTGGGTGTGAGAATTTGAGGGGAGAAGTGATGAGTCCAAAACTCATATGTTTTTAAGTCCATTTTTCTTGCATTTTTTAGAGTCTAATGTTCAATAAAATGCAGATTTATGGAATCTTCACCCAGATTTGTGTTTTGTAGGGTTTTAATGCAAAAAAAAAAAAAAAACAACAACAACAAAA